>PVJO010002624.1:0-66207 GCA_004026905.1 Hystrix cristata
ATAAGGAGCAGAGAATCCGAGAGGCTGAATGACCCTGGAGCGGTCACAGTCAGCGATGAGCAGAGCCAACCCATGGACTCCCAAAGCAGTGCTCTCAACCACTGAACTAGGCAGCTCTCGCATACACTGTTTGTCACACCACAAACTGTTTGTCGCCTCTCCTTTGCTGCACACCTGTTGACAGAGGTCTCAAGGATTTCGCCCAAAGCCACCAAAGGAGAGACCAGGCAGGAACCCCTACCCTGCACCCTCTGGGGTTCTTCCCTCGAGGAGGCTGGTTTATCTGGGAAGCATTGTGACTGGAGCGGGCTGGAAAGCGGCTGTGCCGTGTCCAAGGCTCCATTCAGTGAGAAGTCAGACCTTCGCGGCTCCTCCCCATCGTCGCTGCCGTGCACCCATCTCAGCTCCGAGGCTGTGGGAACCACAGTTCTCATACATCCTCACAGGGAGCAAGAAATCTCAAGTTCCAGCGGGCTCATTTCTTGACGAGAGTGCCGTTTTTGCCTCTGATTCACTCACATGCACTGGGGGGAAGTATTCAAATGACAAGAGTTAAATTCAAAACATGTAGTTGCTTTCTGTTATATTTTTTTGACTGAAGGCAAAGCATTTAAATGTTTGTTTCCAAAAAGGCATCTGTCAGCAATCAGAGGGGAAAAATGCATACAGCAAATGCAATTGTTTGGAGTAGCATTTCCTGGATCATGTTAAATGCTCCAATTGCTCCCCATTATGCTCACCAAATAATTTTATTTCCCACAATAATTGCAATATTTAGCATTTTGTATTTAATCTTGTTTTAAGGCTGTTAACAGTGGGCCACGCTGTGAAAGGGTGACTGCCCTGTGAGGAGGGACAGCTCCCACCAGCCTCTTGGAGAACAACGATGAAGTTAAAGTCACCTAACCATTCTGGGTCTAAAACATCATTATCCGGTAATCTTTATCACATCTTTGTTCAAACCCGCTGTGCCGTCTCCTGCAGAATCTTCCTGGTCCCCGTACACACTGTGCAATCTGGACTCCATGCCCTCCGTGCCCCGCTCATTCATAAGTGATGTGCATGGCCAGCACAGGGAGGCTCAGACGCGCCGCGGCTCGGGCAGGCAGCTTCTCCACTCTGGAGGCTGCCTCGGGACTGTGGAGCTGAACTCCAAGCCCAGCACGCCCAGACCTGCGTGCCTGGAGCAGGCGGAGACCCTGACGGAGGCAGACCTCGGTTCTGTCTGCTTTGTCAGCAGGGAAGAGCAGATGCGAGGGAACCGGAGGCAGATTCCAGGACAGAACATGTGCCGCATTTCTTTTCTTATTTTCCTTTTCCCTTTTTTTGCGGGGTGGGGGGTGCTACTTTAAGTTTTAAATAGAGTTTACGACTTCTTTCCTTATTGTTCTCCGAACCGTAAGCCAAGGAAAGCGCGAGTCATCTCAGGGGTGCAGCACTTGTGCAGGACATGCTTTGGCTGGCAAGCTTGAGCAAGGTTCTGGGCAAGACCAGGTGCTGTTCCCTGGGCACTGGGCAACTGAACATCCCCCGAGCGGCCCTGTGCTGAGGAGAGCACCCAGTGACCAACAGTGCGAGCCAGCTCCCAGGGACGGCAGCAACCTCTCTCTGGACAGTGACCCTCAGCCTCTTTCCTGGGTTACTAGAAGAAATCCCAAGCAAGGAGGGTGAGGAGGGAAAACACTATATTTATCATCTCCATGGCTCACTCTCAGATGCTCTCTGTGCATCGTGCCTAAAATTAGAAACATTCCTGGTGAAACTGGATAAATTCACTTGAATAACATTATATTTGTCAAAACAGATTTGTACTGTATTACTGTGACGTTCAATGGTTAAAATCATACCTTCTAAGGAAGGCGTCAGAAATAAGAAAGCAAAAAGAAGGGCCAAATTTTACCTCTTTGGAGCTTATGATATGACCTGAGTAAGTTTATTTAAATATTATTTAGTCAAAAATGTGACTAGGAAGAAATCCACGGGCGAATCGTGCCAGGGTCAGAGCTTTCTAAGCAGTCCCAGTGCGGCAGCCTCAAGAGTGAGTGGGGGCCAAATTCTCCTGCCCCTCGGCCGGCAGTGCAGGCCCGGAGGACACAGGGCACAGGGGCCACCGCTTACACCCAGAAAACCTGCAAGGGATTCAGTGCAGGACGTCTCTCCAGCTGCAGGAATAAAACAGAACAGACTCAAAGCATTCGCTCTACCTCCTTCTCCCTGCATAGTCATGAATAAAATGACTTGGAAATTAGCAGTTGTCTGAAGTTTTCCTCACTTAAAAAATTGTTTTATGGTGCTTCTTTTTGGCAGATCTATGTTGTCAGAGGTTTTTCCTCTGGGAAAAAAAAAAGAAAAGAAAAAAAGACGTTGTTTACAATCCCTACAAAGCAAACGGCCAGGTTTCAATAAAGAAATCAGAAGGGATTTAAGTGATTTACCCTAGTTAAGGAGGGGCTGTGTCAGGTAGAGCCTCAGTTGCGTTAAACCAATCGATAATGCCTAACTACTTTCTTTAGAAAGAATGGAGATGTTCAGAATTAATTTTTTAAAGGCCCCTTAAAAATATAGGCAGCACATAGCCCTGCTTGGGACAGAACTCACATCCTCAATGTGTTTGTTTACTCCCGTGGAAAACGCACATCTCCACGTAACTCCAGCTGAACCGAAATCCCGGGGCCGGGAGGCTGCGTCTCCTAGTTAGGCTCCTTCACAACTAAATTCACTAACAAATCCAATTTTTAAAAATAAGGTAAAGTAGGGGGAATACTTCCTCCTGGAATTGTTTTGGCTTTCCCCCCTCTGGAAAACCTGTTCAGCTATGCCAAGATTTGGTTTTAGACTTTTTGCTTTCCTTCCAACGTCAATGTGTAAGACAGCAAAACTGAAAAACTAAAAAATTTTTTAAATGCACAGCTCGCGTTCTTGAGAAAAGTGGCTGTGAAAAACAGATACTGAATCAGACTTAAAGTGAGGGGGGCTGGGGGAAAAGCCCAAAACATTGCATGATAGTCTCTAAGCAGTTCCATCTGTCAAGCAGAAATTTTAGGCTAATAGCCTGTGGCGATCTCCCTCCCCGTCCACTACCTGCCTTTGTCCTATTAAATCTCTTTATTCTCCTTAAGGGGGGGAGGTGTTCGTTGTTGGGAGGAGAAGAAAAACCTTGCAGACCAAAGTCATCTGAGTGTTGAAGCCCTAATTTTAACCACCTCCCTTTGATGTGAGCAGTGGGCTTGTGTTTGTAAAGAGGAGAGAGACAGTGCTAGCAGCAGACTCCCATCACTTCACCTTGCTACTGGGTCTGGAGAGATTGGTTCATTGTCAAGGAGATGTTTTTACCCATGATTCCATATGGCGTGGACCGGACTACATGTTGCCCCACATGCCACCGCAAATGTTTTCTCAATTAGGTGTCTTATCTCCCGTGAGCTAGCATCACATGAAGCCTGCTGACAGCGTAATGGCAGGGAAAGCTTCCGACGGCTCCATCAAATGGCAGCTCTGCTACGACATCTCGGCCAGAACTTGGTGGATGGTGAGTTGGCAGCCGGGACTGCCTTTTTTTTCTTTCCTACTTTCCCTCCCTCTTTGACAAAATGTCCCAGACCTCACATTCATCAAATTCGCGTTTGATTTTTTCACACTCCTCAGCGAGGCAGCCGTACTGCTGCTTCTGCCGCCCCCTGCACTCTGCAGCTCTGCAGCGCTGGCCCTGCTTGCGGGGGCCGGGTTTGGAGTTCGCTTCTCTGTGTTTAATTTCTTTAGCAGTATCAGAAGTTTGAGGTGGAGTGGGCGTTCTGGCCAAGCGGCACTGGGGTAGGAAAGGAGACACTCGTCTGCCCCCAGGGCTTCGCCCTCGCCCTAGTTTCACCTTCCCTTACTTTGTTCCTGTTGGTTTTCCTGGCTTTGATATTTTCTGAGGATGCATGTTGGGCGCTGGGCAGAGCCAGCCCTGCCGGGCCCAGGTCCTGCCCCGTCACACGACTGCCGAGTCACCTGTGGGAGTGCCAGCGGGGATCCGAGCTCGCACTAAGCTCCCCCGTTCGTTTGTGCCGGAGCGGGCCCTGGCCTCTCAGGAGCGCCCGCTCCAGTGGCAGAGCCCGTGCGCCGCTTTCCGCTGGCTCTGGGTATGCATGAGTGCTAGCAAAGTTCCACCGTGCGGCCGCAGAACGAGTTACCTCATGTGCTGGTCCACCAGGCCAGACTACCTCTGCCTCCTCGGCCCCCTGAGAGGTGGAGCTGGCCGGCGGTGCACAATGGCTCATTGTCCGGAGGGAGTGCGTCCTGGTCCTCGCAGCACCACTGCCCTCGTTAGGGCGATGTCCGTTAAGGATTAATTCATTAGCGGTGCATTTCTAGTTTTCCGTAATTATTATTCTTGAGGCAAGCGTGAATTCTTCCAGGGAGTGAAAAAAAAGTTTGCTGCCAAGACAATGAGTGTATTATCCGTTCCTAACTGGACCGTGAACTTCAGCTCATTTCACATAGATATCAGTTTAAGAGAGAGAGAGAGATGTTGAAGGGGAGACTGGCGAGTGGAATTACAAAGCAGGACGTGGTCGGTCTCGCTGTGTGATCTGCAGTCCTTTCCCCTGCGTGGACCATGGTGGTGTCGTTGTGGCGAGTTCTAGGAATGCAAAGGACGGAGAGGTTATTAGAAGTGAGCTGCTGCAGGACGCCATTCGGCTGCTTCTTGGGGTGCAGAGTGCCCATTCCAAGGACTTGAGTGAAAGTATCTGTGGGTACGTGTGTCGTGTGCATTTTAACCTGCGATTTCTTAGCTAGACGTCGGGAACGTCACCAGAGATTTCTGGACAATGTTACGTGCAGCTTTTGGCTAACAAGACTAGTAGAAGACTATCGGTTTCGACCCTGAACTTCTTTCTATTCAGGGCACTTATTTTCCCATTAGACTTGCTGCCAGCAAGAACAAGGTTTACTTGTGTGCAATGATGTTGCCTATTGCTTTGCCTTCTGCGGCTTGTTAAGCAGTAGAATTCAATGTGCAGATCAGTCTGGCTATAATTTTCTAGACTAACTTGTAAGCTTTTAAAAACACTGCATGCTGATGTCATATTCTGAGGGAAACATTCTACTTCCTTGTCTCTCAAGAGCGCCTAGATTTTACAGACTGTTACTTTTTGTGGAAAATTGTGTCATCTTTATTTCTTGCAAAGACCACCGAATGCTTCTTTTTTTAAACTTAGAAAACTGTAATTTCTTTTTCTGTAAAGTTTACTTGGAAGTTGGTTTTCATTTAAAATTATTTTACAGATGTTTTATTGCCGGGAAGATAACACATAAAATTGGTGGAAACATTTAGCAACGCAGATGACTAAAAATAAACAATGCTGAAAGCTCACATGCAGCTGTTTGGCTGCAAACGACAGGGAAGTTTCCTCAACGTCAGTGTTTCTACATCTTTGCTTTGGGGGTGGGGGGATCGGAGCACTCTGAAGAAGTTGTTGAAGTTACCATAAGGAATAAATTGATTTCTGTTTCCTTAAAGGTGACCGTATACCACAGCATTTTAACATTTTAATCTACCAGTTACAAACAATTCACAGTGTAAACGTCCTGTGATCTGTGGGATATTGAGGAAGGACTTTGGTGAAGGGCAGAGGACGAATTAAAATTATACAGATTTCACATTTCCTCTTAGATCTCTTTCCTGGAGTAGCACTCATTCCTTCTCCCTCTACATCCGTATCTCTCTACTCCAAACAGTTTTCCCAACTGAAAAAAATTAAACTTGCCCCTTGTTGATATGAGTCTTTAATCAAAGGACAGCCCAAGCTCTGAGTTTCCCAGTAAAGGCGAATAAAGCTTTAACATTACCTCACCATCGTCCGGCTGTGCGGGCTGCTCCTGGTGGGAGCCGGCTCCGTGCTCCCAGCACACAGCATACAAAGGCATGCAGTGAATACCCTCCCGGCCCGCCTCAGCTGCCAGCACCGGGATATGCAATTGTGCTTTTTAATGAATCGTAAACAATTTGTATGGCAAATGAGCTTGTTTGTTTTAGTTTTGGGGCATATGTTGGACCAGGTTGTAGGACGTCATTAACTACTCCAAAATTTTAGGTGAGATAGGATAGCGCCAGGACCAATTTTAGTTTTCTAAATCATAAAGACATGCTAGGATGAAAGAAACTGTTTAATAAAAGACTGGGAATAACAACCTCTCTTCTTTCCTCTCCCTTCTCCCCACCCCCCCCATCACTCACTTCAGCTTACAGCCGGGATTTCAGTGCACTTTTTCACAATTAACTGGAAGTTAGTTGACTAGATTAATCTTTAATTCATTTTATGTATAAACTTTAGCTCTGATGTAGAAGGCTTTTTGTTTAAGAAACGGTTGTTTTGTATCTTCAAATGCTGAGCAGGGACTCTGTTCTGTTACCTTTTTCTGCTGCTGCTGGTGAAGCTCATGTTGTCTTGAAAAACATGGAATATGATAAATGATAAATGTATTTTTATGTCACAGTGAGCAAGGAATAGCTCTGAGCATCCCAAAGTCATACAAAAACTTTTATTCAAACCTACAGAGTTGTAAACAATTTAAAAGTTAACAAGCGACCAGAGTCCGAGCGTGCACATTTGAACAGTAATTACCTTTGGCGCTGCCACTTAAGAGCGATCTTTTGATATCTGAACCGCTTCTCCCCTGCTTTAATCATGCAAATCAAGAAATAGATATTACATATCAGCTTCATCTAGCCATGTTGTGACATCTCTAGCTGAAACCTCCGAAAGAAAACTAAAGCGAACGCTCATGAAAATTTTCTTTGCTCTAAATGAAATGGAAGCACCTGGATGGTCTGAGCTAGAATTCCGTCTGGGAGAATTCTCTTCTTCCGGCCCACAGCATAAAAAGGAAGCCAGAAAAAACACTCTTCTCTATGGGAGTTTAGTGATGCCAGTGTGACGCTCGGGTCTTGTGTGAATTCCAAAATACACTTGTCTTCCTTTACCGTTCAATTTGAAAACTCCCGGTGGTGGCTCTGAAAGATGGTTCCTAAATCACTACAACTCTGCTGTCCCAGGCCAGTTCCTCAAGCACTTATTTTGGAAGTATTCTATTTAGAAACTGACATATAATTTTTCAATCAAAACTGTCTGTCATTTAATCCAAAGTTTTACAACTCAAACTTTGTATAATGGGAAAATACTTTTACAAGAAGGATATGCTATGCCTTATGGCATAAATGTCTATTTTTAAAAGTACACATGTAAAAATTAGCAAAATTCTTCTATGAAACACAGTCTTGCTATATTCGACAATTAAAAAAAACTCCAACCTACTTCCCACATGACTGGCAGGCTTAACCACCACAGACACAAAATTAAGAACTCATTTTCATGGAAACCTTTTGTTGTTGTTATTGCTTGGATTCATATCTTAAGTTGTATATACCATGTCAATTTTTAAAATAATCCTCAGTGATGCTTGTTAATGATGCTTTCTCTGTTCCTTTAAAGAGATTGCCTAATGAAGATCTGTCTAGGAATTTGCACTAGCTGTTTTATGATAATGATAAAAATAACTTGGAAATTATCTCAATGGCTATAAATGAAAAAACTCAAAAGAAGAGATTCAGGAAATAATGAAGTGTATATTCCCAGCGCCTTGTATATTTTTAAAAGAGACATTGGTAAATATATTTGTATACCTTATGTTTTATGAATTTGAACACTGTGTATATATTTTTTGCAGAGCACAGCGACCCTACCATCTCAGTATTTTTAAATAGGCAATTTTAAAATTTTATCCACCATTGTAAATGTGTGACTATATTGGTTTTTAAGAATATGTATTAATTTCAACAGTTTCTCCACATTCCAAATATTTTTTCACAGTATTAACGTAACTAATTCTGAGCAAAATCTGAATTAGGTAGAGTAAGGGTTTTTTCCTCTCCCGTAGACATTAAGTTAGCCTTATTTTCTTTTAGGTTAGCCCTGTACAACATCCTTTAAGATATGACTTACTATTCTCAGAGAGATACAAATACATTAAACTATGTTCATTTTTTTCTTTAAATCTAATTATGATTCCAGTGTACTTCTTGCGGAAATGTGATTGGTTCTCAGGTTAGCCTGTGCACTTCCACTATCTTCCTTAAAAATCTTGATTTCCTGTTGTTACGCTCATATTTCTCCTGTGAACTTTAGACAGTGAAATAAATGCTTTGTCCTTACTTATTTTCTAGTTGATTTTCCTTCACCTGTCCTGAATATTGTCAGGAATGTTTCTAATTTAAAACCAAAAGAATCAGGGGCTGATTAGAAGACAGGAAATTGAGGGATTAAACTGTCTGGTTGCACTTCCTTCACTTATCAGCACTCAGTAACTCGCTCTGGATTACAGGATGGTTTTTACAATGCGTCGTTCCTGCTGGTGTTTGCCGGTACACTGTGCCCATGTACGGGGTGTGTGTGCATGCATGTACTTGTGTGTACACACACCTGGCTGTGTGTCCGAGTCCCTGTGTGCCCTCGTGACTGTGGGAAAAGAACAGCAGCTGGTGGTTATATGTGGGCCAGTTTTGAACCAAAGGGTCTTATATTATGGGCATGAAAGTTCATTTACAACTATAATCCTGAAGTGTTTTAAAACTTTACTGAAACAGTTCTGCAAGCCCAAGCAACTAAAGACATCCTATAAGGGAAAAAGCAGGACGCTCAATCTTGGAAGTGAAAACTAGATTTCTGCAGCCCCTTATGCCACCCACCTCTCCTCAGTTCTGCTCTAAATGGCACACACTGGTGTTGTGGAGTGGACTGGAGACCCAACAAGAATGAGGGGTTCATCCAACCACCCAGAGCCTTTCTGAGAGCCCCTCACATGACCAGAGAGGGTTCCTCGGCGGCTCTGGATGTTCCAAGTGGGCGGGTATTAGAAAAGGGCGCTTGGCCAGCAAGGAGACAGAAAATCAGGACGGTAGCATGAGGGTCTGTCCTGTGTCCTCGGGTCATTTAAAAGTAAAAACAGAGTAAGAGTAAAGCTCTGCGGTAGACGTGTGTGTGCAGAGCTGTGTTCTCTGCCGGCTTCGAGGGGCTCTCCTGGCCTCCCCCACTCGTCTGTCCATCCTCAGCCAGCATCTGCTGGTCAGGCTCCAGAGTGTTCTGAGTGGGAGTGGAAAAAGTCGATGTGGAGAGGAGAAGGGCACGACCTGGCCGCACTCAGTCAGACTAGTAATGCTGAGAGGGAACGGGGAAGGGTGGATTCCACAGCATCCCTCCCGCCACCCATTCGCCTTATGTGGGTCAGGTCCTGCTGAAGCCAGGGACAGAGAAACTGTTGCTTCTTTTGCCATTGCTGTCAGGCTGACTCGGCAGGGACCAAAGACCCTTGATACCCCCCTGAACCTGCCACCTGAACAGCGTTGATTGCCAGCCAGCTGCCGGAGTCTGGCAGTCATAGCTGGGGGCTTTGCACGGTTTGTTTCATGGAGTCCTTATCACAAATCTTCTTTACATGTGAGAGAACAGAGACTTAGGAAAGATTGCCAGTTGCCTGAGAAGTTGCGTGTGCTAAGGATGGACACCCAGACCGGAGGGTCCTCTTGCTTACTTGTCGGCCCATTTAGTTCTGAACAGATTGTAACCAGAGTGTACAGGATTTCCATGATTAGGGCCATCCATCCACAGAATGGCATCCTGGAGAAACAAATCTTTTTGCTAAGACAACAGAAGCAGAAAAAATAGACAGGAGTCCAGTCTCATGATCCTGAGCCTGTGTTCCAGGGTCGTCCTTGTTCCTGTGACATGACAGAAACGCCCGGTGTCAGCATCCAATGAGGAAATTCACAGCAGGCCTGAAGGAGTCTGCGGAGAACACCCCGTCCTGTTACACAACCTCTCAGCAGCATGCGTGTGGTCCAGGGAAAGCCAGTGTGTCAAGTTCTTACTGAATATTAGGGACACTTGATCTTTACTTAGCAAATATTTCACTTACAGTTTTAAATGGAGCATACCATTTCTTCAAGGCCGTCTTTCCAAAGAAAGTTTCCTAGTTTTTTGGTCTCTTCTCTCTCTCTCTATTTCTCTCTATCTCCCTCTCCCTCCCTCTCCCTCCCCCTTGGAAATGGTAACATAGACTAGTATTGGTGTTCAACATTTTTCCCTGCCAAGGGAATTGCTAATTATGGGTTTATTCCAATGCAAAGTTTTCTGTAGGAAGAGACACAATGCAGGATCTCTATTGCCTGATGGCAAAGATTTTAATACACTTACTACAAGTAAACATCTATTTTCCAGGCAACTGCTGACTATAAACAGTGCGTCTCAGCCAGACCTCTTTAATGGTGCCACATGTTGGACAGATATTTTACTCCTTACAATCCAAGTACTTTCTGTGATCCTGATGTGCACATGCTATTGCCCTGCTGGCTGTGTTGAGTGGGCAGTAATCAGAGTCAGGGGAGGGGATCAGCGCCCTCACAGGGCCAGGGTGCATGGTCAAGGGGGAAAACAGCACGCGTGGGCGGAATCGGGGACTTGTGCACGCGTGCATCTCTCTGTGTGACGGCTGCATAGACAGGGCTACACCCATCTAGGGGGGAGGGACGCTTCGGCTCCCAGGACAGTCCCGTCTGCCCCCCAACCCCAAGTACTCCCCGAGCCCCTCTCCTCCAGATGTGTGCATTTTACTCCCACAGAGGAAATGCCTTCGCAGCTGGGTTTCATAAAACCCCTTCAAATGTTGAAAAGATAAACATAGTTGGCTAAATAATTGATTTCATCCATTCATTTAAGAATCAATTAAAATCATCATGCATTGTTTTGTTGTGTCTTACTGTACTTTAAGAAAACAGTAACCTCAGTGCTCATTTTTGTAAGTATGTAAGAAACAATATGTTAACCAGCATTACAATCTGGACTCTGAACTCGTCCTGATAAACAGTGGGGAACCTTAGGACATTTGCGATCCACTGCCCAATCCCAAGGCCCCAGTAGAGACGGTATTGTTGGTAGGACTGCATAAAAAACTGCAAAGAAATCAGGGAGAAAATAACTATAACTGGGGCTACTATAATTTCTTAATTGAAAAGTCAAGAAATAAGAAAGCCTAATGTAGATGCTCACAAGTGCCTCTTTACAGCAGAGAGGTCAGTAGGCTCTCCAACAGTGATGGCAAACCTTTTAGAGCTCTCAGCGACAGCAAACAGCCAGCTGCAGCACGCATGCTGTGGGTTCACCACCACGCTCTACAGCAAGTACAGTGAGAATGGTAGAAATACTGCCCACTTACCTATCAATAAACAGCAGGGACCATGGCACACTAACCAACAGCACGCATCTGCTCCCTGGGGCCAAAAGCTGCCCAGCATTTACATGGATCGAGAGACAAAATGAGACTCCCACGTCAAAGTGTTTCATTCCACAAAAAGCAAGAATCTCGGGGTTCAGCACCCCTTGGGGAAGGGGCTACAGCAACGTGAAAGGTAGAAACTCCACCAGAGGCTGAAGCCGTCACATGGGACCCTGCTCCTCACAGGCTGCGGGGGCAGGAGCAGAGAGGTGCACGAGCCCCTCAGATAGCAAAGGGCTTGGCAAGAAAGGCCCTGGTCCTGGGGCTGCAGGTGCTGGATGGTGGGTCTGGAGTGCAGGGAAGAAGTCCCACTGTCACCAGAGCCACCCCAGGTCCTGCCCCTCAGCCACAGAGTCCCCAGGCAGTCTTGGTGTCCCTGGAGTCTGGGGGCGGTGATTTCCAAGAGAAGGCTCTTCCCAACACTCAGGCTGGGGCCCGCGGCCAGAAGACCCACCCTCCTGCAGGCCCAGTGCACAGGGAGGCCTCACCGAGCCCACGGCTCTTTACTGGAGCGTTTCACACTGCTGAACTGTGCTGGAGTCTCCTGACCTGCAAGAGGCACCGGGCAAAGTGCACTGCAGGTGGAGGAGAGGATGCAGGAGGTTGGGGCCCCTGTGGCTCTGTTTCCCCCAGAGCACTGACCCAAAGCCTACCCCAGAAGCCGTGAGCACAGAGATCTGTGGCATCCCTGTTGCTCTACGTGGCTCCCAGGCCCGGCAAGCGCTCTGTACCAGCTGAGCTCCTCCACATCGTGTCCCCGACATTGGTTCATGCCTCCCAGGGCAGCAAGTGGGGAAACTGAGTCCCACACAGAAGAAGCCACGTGTAGTCTCAGAAACTTGCAAGCTGTCCTATGACTCTGGCACTGTTGTGACACTGGGCCTGGCACTGGCTCACTCTGGCTGGGGCTCAGAAACACTGTGATCATTGCATGAGCAGTTTCCACCCATTCCAAGAGGAGCAAACCACAGCCCTGAACTCAGGTCATCATACAGCCAGGTCTGGAGAGATCTCTGGTGATCATCTGGAAAATGGCCATGATGGTTCCTCATGGTGTGTAGCTACCCCCTCCCCTGAGTGACGGGTAACAGGAGATTTGTATATCTTTCTCTCTGCTTTTGTGTACATGTTTGTTTTTCTAAAACGAAGTGCATTTTTACTATAAAGATGGTGTCGAGCAAAGCCTTGCTTGCTGCAGTCCCCAGTGCTCTGCTCCTTGACCTCACGAGAATGGAACGGCAAAGCTGCAGACGTGCGTGGCCTCCAGAGCTTGGGTTTGGGGGTGTGCGTGTTCTCAGGGTCACAGGAAAGAGGTGCACACTCTCAGAGTTGCAGATGCGCAGATGCCCACTTCTTTCCTTGTGTCTGCACTTAACTGCTATTTCTAAGACTTGCCCCTCTAATGAACATCCCACCCAGGTCTCCCCTTTCCCAGGAAAGCAGCATCAGAGAATCAGAAACAGAGACTTCTTTTTTTTTTTTTTTTTGAGCCAGGGATCGGACTCAGAGCCTTGCGCTTCCTAGGCAAGCACTCTAACCACTGAGATAAACCCCGAACCCCAAGAGCAGAGACTTCTGATCCAGGCAGACGTGGGTTTATCCTGGTTCTGTCATGGATGGGCTATGTGACACAGAGTGGATGCTGATCTGTACCACTTTTAATCTTTTTCTGCTCCTTCAGACTGGAAATAGAATCATCACAGTGTGTTGATTAAATGAAACCATGCAAATTGCACAAGCCAGCAACCTGGGAGACATTCTGACACCTTACTCTTGCTTATTCCATGCATCCAATTCAAAATAAACCTCATTATTAAACTTACTTCCTAAGTCATTCCTGAATCATCCTCTTTTTCCACCACTCTCCCATCCAAGCTGCCATCTTGTCCAGCCCACATTACCTCAATCACTGCCTGACTCATCTCATTGCATCTGGCTTTGCCCCCTGCAGTTATTCTCCACAGTGAAGGCTAAAGGATCTTCTCACACACAGGTTATCTGCCATTTCAATGGATTTCCCCTGCTCTTAAATGCACAGCAAAATCTGCATAGTTCTGCCTCTCCCAGCCTGCCTCGTCCATTCTTCTTGCTGAACATATTCCAACCAGTTAACTTCTGTCTTTTCTGCAAAACTCTGAAATCCTCAGCTCCTACACACATTCTTTTCCCTTCCCTAGGAAACCTCACTTTCTTCATCGTTAACCATCCTCCACAAACATGGCTTTCTCAGGAAGGCTTCCCTAGCCCCAGAGCACATCAGAGAATCTCTCTCTCTTGCGGACCATTGGATCACACCTGGGGTTCCCTTATGGACAAACAAGTAGAGCACTATGTGTTCATAAATTTGTGATTATAACTTCTGCATTCTCCCAAAATTTTGGAAGCTTCATGAATGACAATGTTTTCTCAAATCCAGGGCACTGTCTGGCACATAGTAGATGATAAGTCAATACTGAGCAAGTCAGTGACCACATGGCTAATGGACTGTTTCCCACAGTGAACAGTGACATTTGCTATTATCATCATTATCATAATTAATGTTTTCCATACATAGAAAGGTAATTAAAGCTGTTACAGTCTCCTTTATATGTCTTTAAGGAAAATTCACTTCTCTATAGTAAAATAGAAATTAGAGCTTGAAATTAAGAACCTAGGTTTGAGATCTGGCTCTGTCATGTGCTAGGAATAGATCATGACCACCGATTTCATATCTAAGACTTCTATGAGTTAAATGAGTCCATGAGTTGATGTGATCAGCATGGTGCATGGCCCATGGTAAACATTTAATAAATGCTTTATTATTACCAGCAACATTATGCATACTCCAGAATCTTTCTCTAAAAATCCGTGTGGCCTTTGAAATGACCCTTCATCTTTCTGCTTGTCAGTTTTGCCATCTTCTAAATATTTCTCTGTCTCCCCACACAGTCCAGAGAGCTATTTTAAAGATCAAATGACTTCGCAGGAAGGAAAGGTTCTTTGGAAATTATAAAGTGAGGTATGAATGCAGGAAGCCACCACAGGCAACTCTAAAACAGAGGGTCTAAGTAGCCATATTCAACCAAAATCCTTGTGGTCTTTTCCCCATCGCCTCACGGTAGACTTCTTGGGGATGAGAGTGGTTCCACACAGAATCATCAAGTAGCTGACAGGAGAAGTGTGTACATGAGTGTGTAAGTGGAGGGAGAGTGAGAAATTAATAGAGAGGGGTAGTTCAAGAAGTCCTGGTCTAGTAGGAGAATGTGCCAAACCCTCCGCTCCACAGGATTTCAGCAGTGTAGTCTCAGGCATGTTGACTAATCTGCTTACCTATAAAGTGGGACCTGTCTCCTAGATGTTTGTAAGGGTTAAATTTAGTGCATAAACCCTTGATAACTTTCCTGGCACATGTTATACACTTAATGATGGCCAGTTGTGAAGGTTGTAATGATGTTCATTGTTATTCTCATTGCCATCATTATTCTGTTAACTATTGCATTTCAGTGCATAGATATTGAAAGTTCCAGCAAAACAGTTAGGTGGCTAAAGAATATCCAACAAACTTATTCCTTTGAGATGGTATAGTTAGATTTGAAGGCAAAGAAATCACTTTGCCGATGTGTGAGATCCATGTGCCCAGTCAATTTGGTGTGGCAACAAAAGGTCGTGTGGTAAAGAGGGCTTCTCAGAAGCAGAGAACTTACCAGAGATACCTGTTAACTACACCTTCATCGCATCCTGTGGGTGTGACAGAACTTCATCCAGCAAGCGTGGTGCTTCCTCAAGACACAAAATCCACTTTCCTAGATGACTTCTCCGCAAGAAGGAGTCAGAAGCATCACTGGGGGGCTTGAACGCACGCTGATTGTGAGCACGTTTTCAGTTCCTGGAAGAGTCTTGTCCGGTTCAGTGCAAGCACCGCCACTCAGCGTCTCCTGGGAGAGTCCGTGACCTCTGCACCCTTGGAAGTGGAACCATGGCTAACTCTTGAATTTTATTTACTACTGCGGGCAGCAGTGAAAGACAAAAGCAATACTATCCCCTGATGCAAGGAAATAACACTGAGAAACTATGAAAGTGTTTTCAATATTTTAAAAATAAGACTAGTACATCACACACGTTTGCGCATACCCATGTGCCAGGACCTCTACTGACCATTCCACTCTCCTTCCATGGCTGGCCACCCACAGTAGTCTGGTGAAGTGTTCCCATTTTACAGATCAGCAGCTGAGATGTTAAGTAACTTACCTATGGCTGGTTTACAAAGCTAGCTAGTGATCTGGGATTTGTACTGTAGTCCAAACCTCACACTCTAAGCCAGCTGTATATACTACACAATTTAATGTGTTGTTATATTAGTGTTCGCTGTTTACGATTCATATTAGTCATTAATCATATTGTTAGCATTTTCCACATGAAGAATAAAACCCTCAAAGCTCGTTGGGATCCAGGCTTAAGGTTGTAGACCTAAAGACTTTGTGCAAAGTGTAATAATTAGCTCCTCCAGGAGGTCAAGTCAATTAAAAGAATTGCAGCCCACTAACTAGAAGTCAACCTTTTCCAACCTGCCCACACTCCATACTTAGGACACAAACAAAAACGAGACTTGGTAAACAATTCTGAGGAGTCCCGAGGATTGGCTCCCTGACAGTCCTGTAGGGGGCGCCACTAACTACATGGCTGTGACATTGACTGGAAACATCTGATAAACGACTCACTCTGTCTGGACTCCAGAAAGAGAGTAGCACAAAAGGCCCACATGCTCATGGCAAAAAGTAGGAAAACTTGGTCACTTCCACATCATTTCCTGCTGATTCAAAAACGTCCTCTGACATGCAGATAATGCATTCTTCTTTTGTCGGTCATATTCCTTCACCCGTTGCCATGATGTAACTACAAGAAACAACATGTAGGGTGGTGAGGGAGGCAGCAATAGCGATCTGCATCCTACCAGTAACGCACAAGGGCAAGCGGAGAGCCAAAGGACATCCTAGTGTCTGTGCTCGCAGAGGACTGGCCCTCGGGAATCCCATCTGCTCTGAACTTGAGGCAGGCCGGCCTGGGCAGGAAACGCTCCTTCCCAGACCAACAGAATAGCCAGAAGTGCTAGAAGCGCTGCTCACAGGGGACCTGGGCCAGGATGTGGATCTGGGGAAAGGTTCCACCAGAGCCCACCTAAGAGGGCACATGGCAGGAGCCACCTGAGCCCCCAGAAACCACGAGAAGACCAAGACGAAACAAAAGCTGCAGGGAAATATGTCGATGAGACAGTCAAGACAAGGTACCAAGGCAAAGGCGGGGCCAGGACTGCCAGGGCATAGCAGGAGCACTGGGAAAGCTGGTCCGGAAATGCGACTTCCCAAACGCAGACAACTTAGCAAAGCAAAAACTCCTGGGACAGAGAACGACACCCACCCAGAAACTGCAGATTCAACTCCAGGACTGCCAAGCTGTTTGTGAAACCAACAACTGGGTGGGAAGCAAAAGTCAAAGACATGGCAGGAAAAACCATGTGGACTGAGAAGGAAAAAGACAGAAGGCGCAGGCGGGACATTCGTGAGCCGAGCGCACTTCCTGTGCCCTGCTGACAGCCAGCACACTCCGCTGCAGTGAGGAACAGGGGCGCCTCTATCGGTTCGGGTGGGGGAGGAGTACAACATTAGGGAACGTCTTTTTCACATAGAAGATTCTAAGAGTCTACTTAATCATTGACTTTGATGATAAAAAAAATCGAGGACTGGTGTTTGGAAGTTTAATGTTAATTTTAAAAGAGGATGTACACTTTCCTAACTGCAAAGAACGCAAAAAACACACACAACATCTCATAATGTGATCCCTCAAAGCAAGAGAAACAGCCAAAAAATCAAAAGTAAATAACCAAGCAGAACACAGTAACAGAGTAAATGTGATTTAAATCTCCTTATTAGGAAACAAAGATCCTCAGATGGGAGTAGAGAGTTAGATCCAAGTACCTGCTACCTCCAAGAAACATATTCAAAAGTGTGCACATTAAAAAGGAGCAGAAGGGCAAAGCACTATTAAACAGAATGCAGTGAAAAGTAGGGAGATAATAGTAATTTCTGGCAAAGTAGTCTTCGAGGCAAAAGCAATTAAATAGGGAAATTAGACTATATTCAGTTTTATGTTATTTATGTTGACAAATTGGAGAACGGGACAATGAAGGAACAGTAATAATTAATCTCTTCATGCATCAATTAACCTAATATCAAATGATACAACACAAAACTGTTAGAAAAGCAGGAAGGAACTGACGAGATCAAAATTTGTGTGTGTGTGTGTGTGTGTGTGTGTGTGTGATGTTAACACAAATTTAGCCAAATTTGATAGTTCAATTAGGCAAGAAATAATGACATGCAGAATTTGAATAAATATAATAAATATTGAAGCTACTATTTAAAGTTGACTTCTACAACATAGAATATGCTCTTTTAGAGCATTTTTGAAACCTTCATTTAAGAAATGTGCTACACAGACACCCCCTCACTCCTTCCCGCCAGGCCCCCTGCTCTGCCTTCGGGGACACCAGCACTCGCCTCAGGGCCTTTGTGCATGCTTTTCTCTCACCTGGAATGCTCCTTCCAGAATGTCTGAATTCTGTATTTGGTCCCTTAGTTCTCAGAGGCCTCTGCTTTCACTGAACACCCTTGTGACGCCCTGACAAACACACTCTGCTTCCTCCTTAGTGACCCGTCGGCCTCTCTAAATTTCGTCCCTGTTGTCCACCTGACTCCACTAGGCGGAGCTTTCAGAGGTCGGGCACAGAGGCTTCTCGGGTGACGCATCTCTGTGCTTAAAAAGGTGCCCAGCACGTGGTGGATGCCTATTTAATCAATAGCTGCAGGATAAATGAGTCATAACAGTTACTGAATTAATGCCTGCTAATAGGAGGCACAGACAAGGGAGCAGACGACTTGAGTACATGGTATCTGGTATGAGAGGTGCTAATAAAAGCCAAACCTCGCCAGAGACGCTCAGAGAGCGCCGTAGGAAGACGGAGATGTTCTGAAGACCGCAGAGACGTCCACCAGGAAGAAGTGAGGGCATCGCGGAGGGCTGGACCGAACCACAGGCGATCTGAGACGGCAGCGCACAGGCTGTCATCCAGGGTGCTGGGCGGCGCGCAGGGCGGGAGAGAGAGGAGCTCCCGGCGGGGCGGCATGTTGCAGAAATGCGCTCGTCTCTGGTCGGCACCCACTTGGTAACGGAGACGTCTTAAGTGTTAGTGCTCCGGCCACTGCACTCCTCAAATCTTTCAGTCAATTATCAGAAAGAGGTGAATGGCTGAAAATTTTTCTTATCGCAGGCATCCTTTGCAGAAATGCGTATGCCCCGAAAGTTCAGCAGGTCACTGCCCACATTTCCACAGACACGTGTGTGCTCTGCTCAGGCAGGGCTAACACTGGAGAATTTTGGCAGCATTCACAGACCCTCGGCCGGGCACTCATCAGGTCTGGAGAAGGACATCCACCGACCAGCGTGTGTGGAGAAGCTCGAGCGCTTCACTCTCCAGTTCGCTCCAAAATAGCCCAAAGCCCTCCGGCTTCCACTGTGCGGGTGAGGATTCCACGGAAATTACAGATACTTTTCTGCTTCAAGGAGGCGTTCTGCTGCATCTTTCTTTAATGCCTGAGGCTTGGCTGGGTTCAGAATCGCTGTCCTGTGCATTGCCCTATGGCTCAGTATGACTTTAAATTGAGGAAAAAAGCGAGATTAGCACTCGCCAAGCACTGTGCTGTGTGCCACACGCTTGCCTCATGTCCTCAAGATAGGGATTTTGGTCCCCATTTCCGGACTGAAAACAAAACCAAAAACAATGACAACAAAATAACTCTGAGACTCAAAGGCTTAGCAAATTTCCCCATCATGATTCCGAGACAAATCCCCTGTGAGCGTCCCTAAAATGGGACCCTCAGCGCCCCTGGAGCTGGGACCAGCCCTTGGCCCTGCCCACGGTGGTCCTGGCCAGGTGGGGAGGGGAGCAAGCAGAGCTCACCAAGGTCCTCCCTGTGGATCTCACCTACAAGCAGCACTTGGGAGGAAAACTGAGTTCAATTCAGACCTTTATGGTTACCTACCAGCCGGCTGAAATCACTGGAAAGCGAGAGAGTGTGCATGTTTCCACTCCGTGTACTTGAGAGTAATCGAGGTGCTGGGTGTCTAAGTCAGGCTTCGGGGTTGCTGGGAAAGGAGAGCTGACCACCGTCGCATCCCTTTCCTCCTGGACACCGGCTGCTCCTCACCTGCTGCCATTAGGGAGACATAAGAGCTGTGCCACTCACCTATGGGTCAGGGCCCAAAGTTGTTGACATCGCCCCAGACTTCCCTCCCGGTGGTGTGGGCAGTTGCCGGATTTGGCCTACTGCTTTCTATTGTTTCCCTGAGTCCGTGATGCTGAAATCTGAAGAACCCTCAGCCATCACCCGAGGCGGGGCAGGCCGCGAGTCACCATACACCATAGATCGTGGCACAGCCCCGGTTGCTTCCATGACTGGCTGTCACGGGGCCGGAAAACGCCGTGGAGCCGGCCTTTCCAGGCTCTTGGTGGGTCCCAGTGGAGACCCTGGTGGCCTGAGCAAGTGTGATGCTGGAGTTGTGTCATTATCCTCACACCCACAGGGGAGGAAGGAGACCAGAAGGGGGAAGAAGCAGTCGGGAAGTGGGCACACGCTCCCAACACAAATGTCTCCCCTTCTTCTCAAGGGCTGTCGTCTCCACTGAGAAACCTACCAGGTGACAGAGCATTTGTCTTTGTCCCTGGTGCACGTGTGTCCAGCCAGCATCCTCCAGCCTGGAGACACCAGCTCTAGGACGACTTACTTTGCTTCGTCTTCCCTGGAAATTGTTCTTTCTGGGCTTCCCTCTAACGCCACTGCCTCTCGGTGAGCTGAATTCTCCCTTCAGAGAGGAAATAAATCAGCAATGACCACATCATCCTCGTATGATGTGAGTGTTGCGTGTCTCCAGCATTCACCTCTGGAGAAGGCAGAGGGATCTTTCCGTTATCCTCTGTCAGCCCTCTGAAATTATTTCAAGTATAATAGCAGGTCTTTAAGAAGAACAGGAATTCTTTTTGTTGTTGTTCTTTTTTGTTTGGGTACAAAGACATCATTTCAAGGCCTCTCAATGACTAGCGATGGTGTCTATTAAGCTAGGTTTTCTGAAAACTAATGCTGCAAAACTAATTCTTAATCACCTGGAGAAAATAACATTTCTGTGGTTAAATAGGTTGGAAGTGTGCAAGACAGGCCAGAGTTAAATTTCTTTATTAACTGCTGACTCTCACAGTGTCTAGCGCTCGCCGTACTCTGTGATCCCCCAAGAATGCCTTCAGAACAAGCAGCACTTCCCTACTGAGCTGTGGGGCTCAGCGCCTGCACCGCATTTGAGCAGTTTGGGGCTCAGTCTCGTCACCTCCGGAGCGAAGAAGCTACAAACAGTTGTTTGTTTCAGCCTTCCGCCTGCGAGCGACCCTTCAGAGTCTGCCGCACCTTCCCTTCCAGCTGGTCTCTCCCACAGGTGCAGGTTCAGCGCTCCCAATCCAGAATCCAGAACACTCCAGAATTTTTGAAGGCTAACATAATTCCACTCTGCACACTTGGTTTCAAGCACAAAATTACTAAAAATATCATATAAAATTGCCATCAGGCTATTGTATAAGAAACATAAATGACCTGTATGTAGTCTTGGGTGCCATCCACAAGATACTTCATTATGTTTACGCAAATATTCCAAAATGCACAAAGAAGAATCCAAAATCTGGAAACGTTCTGGTCCCTAGCACTTCAGATAAGGGACACTCAGCCTATACTGCCTGCCACTCGGTGTGTAGGGACGGGATGGAGACTGTCCACTGAGGAAGCTTCCGGAAAAAAACGTTTATGATCCTTTCTGACCAAATATGGAAGGGGGCTGCCTGAGACTGCTATTAATTATGATAACAACAATAAAGACTGTAGCTCCTTCATGTTCCTTTCCACCCTTTCTACACTGAGCATTGATCTTTATCTGAAATGACAAACATTTTCTATGACAATTTGCTTCCACCCCAGACATCTGGTATCTAGCCAGCAACTGTAAACTGATGCTTCTGCTCTGCTGCGCGACTCCGAGAGGGCTGGGTGGGGGAAGCCGAGGCACTGTGGCCACAGAGATGTCAAAAACGCACGCTCCCCTAATGGGAACCAGAGCAGGCTGTGATGGAGAGTGGGAGGGCAGGGCAGCTCAGGAGTTGGACCAGGAAGCAGGCGGGGAGGGCAGAACAGGAGTGGGGTCGCCTGGCAAGAGAGTGGCAGAAAGCCTGTGACGGCCGAGGCCTAGACGGCAGGCGAGGCCCTGATGTGGGAGCAAAGAGGGACAGAGCGAGGTTCCGGAGCGCTCAGTCCTACAGGAGGCTGCGAGGCAGCATGGGTTGGAGAATCCGCACCCTGATGCTCGAGGAAGATGCGCGCCTCCCACCCCCAGGGAAGCCGCTATCTGACAGCTGAGGTACGATGAGCCCAGGAGGAACCTGGAGGAACCTGGCAGGCAAAGCTGCCATTCGCACCAAGGTGTTGTCACGGAAAGGCGAGCCAGAGGGAGCCCCGGCCCTGCCCTCGAGCCTATGTGACCTTAAGCAATTACCTGGAGTCACTCGGCAAGAACTCATGGAAAACCCGTGACGTCCCAGGCTCAGTGGAGAAGTCGGGTGAAACAGCAGCCGAGGGCCTGGTCTGAGGGACGCCCGGCAATCTCCTTTCGTTGGACCCAAGATATTTCTGTCTTACCTTTCACAGGCCTACAGTCAGGACCTCAGTGCAAAAGCAGATGTGAAAGCAGAGCTGTAAGACGTTAAGCAACACAAAGACAAGAGAGGGATGTCACCAACCTTGTTATTTCGTGACCCGACACTGTAGATCAAGCAGCTAACCCTCCGTTCCGCACCTTCTCGGCCCTCGTTCTTTGCAAAGTGTTGTCGGACCCCGAGGAGCCCTGCCAGTGTCACATGCCATGGAGCGAACGCGTCTCTACCCCGGAAACTCATGGGGCATCTGACCCAGATGGCTTTATTAGTGCACTCAGTGGAACCGGGGGACTTGCCTTGTCCTCAGTTCACCTGAGACAGAAGCCGTGACTTTGGCACAGAAACCGTGACAAGCCAGATCAGTGGTGAAGGGAACAGCATTCTGGTCCAGCAGCCCAGACTTGCTCCAGTTCAAGGTGTCAAAAGCAGAGACTAGCAACCGGAGCCCACGTGGCAGGTGGCACCCCTCCCTCCCAGCAGGCTTGGGGACAGCAGGCTTGGGGCCTCGTCCTGCGGGGGTGGCACTGGGTGTCTGGAAGGCATCTCTAGACTTTCGACCTGTCCCACGCTTGTCGTTTTCACATGTCCACGCTCTTCCCAGCCTTCAAAGAGACTTTTTTTTAATTGCATTAAGATAGATGCTAAAAATTACCATTTCAACCTTTTAGGCGTGTATATTCAGTGGCACTGAGTACGTTCGCAGGACTGTGCACACGCCCCATCTGTTTCTGAAACTCTTCGCTGGAAGCTCTAAACCACTGAACACTAACTCTCGCCACCGCTCCACCCTGCTTCTTCCTCTACGAATCCAGCCACTCTAGGTCCTCACATACCTTGCACCACGAACATCTGTTCTGTGCCAGCTTACAGTCCACTTAGCGTGATATTGTGCGGTCCATCTGTGTTGCAGTACACACCAGAATCTGCTTCTGCCGGAGGTGAATAATGTCCCCTTGTACCCCTGGCCTGCCTTTGTTCCTCTGCCTACCACCGATGGGTTCCTGGACTGTCCACTCCCTGGACTGCTGCGGACAACACTGCAAAGGGCACGAGCGTGCAGAGGTCCTGTCCAGCCCCCCAACCTGCAGAGCTGTAGGGTTGCAACAAGAAATGAGTTTCTAGTCCATGTGGTGATTCTGAGTTGGGTTCCTTGAGACACTACCATGCTGAGTTCATGCAGATACATCACTTAATGTTCCCACCAGTGATGCACAAGGGTCCTGCTTTCTCCAAACCCTGGCCAGTGTGTCTTTTTGTCCCGTATTTGATTGTATGTTTGTTGACAGTTGTCCTGGTGGGTGTGAAGTGGAATCTCATTGTCATTTTAATCTGCGTGTCCCTAGGGACCAGACAGGTCCTTTTCCTGTCTTAGGACAGGTTCTGAATCAAGGCTTTGTCTGCCTTCAGAGTTCCCCTCGCTTTCTCACGCCTCTTGTAAGAGACTTTTGGGTACTTCTGAATCCTCGCTCACTCTTTTCCCAGCCCCTGTCCCCATGCCCCACCATCCCTGGCCTGATGGTGGCTGATGAAGTGTGCTTCACCAACTTCTTGGGGCACCGTACACACACACAGAGGGGAGGCCAGGGTGGGTTCTGTGCCTGGAGAAACTTGCCAAAGGTTTAAACACTGTCACCAAAATCCAAGTTGGGTCAGTGTTTTCAGAGACCTTAAATCACTTGTCTGTTCCCTCATGAAGTAAAGTGGCACTTGGTCTGTCCTGTGAGGAGTGCTGGTCTGGATGTGGCAGGAGGACGGCACTGTCGACAGCGGCCCTCAGCTCTTGGGGGGCCTGGGCGCCACGGTCACTTTATTTCCTGCTTCGTCTTTTTATTGTATTTAGGCCACCATAATCCACATGAACCGCACTACCCTTGGGCAGTGTAGGCAGGGATTAAGAACACAATTCAAGATAAACAGCCTCTGCATGCAAAAGCGCCTTCTGTGTGACTATGAGAAAGGCAAACTCTCAGCCTCAGCTTTCTTGTAATTTTTAAAGGGTGTGAATTTATAAAGTACCCGGCACAGTGCCTGGTATGTGATTTATACTCAAAACTGTTAGCCTTCATCCTCATTAGTGTTAGATGAATACCTCTTTTTGTTCCTTTATATGTTTGGGTGTTTTTCATTTTTCAGTCTTAGTTTTTTTGTCTTTTGGCAAAGGAAGGGAGGAGGAATTCTTGTTTTATTTTGTTTTCTTTTCTCTATGTGGCCCTACTGAAAATGAGACATTGAGGACTTCCGGCCCCAAGAGCGGCTCTATGTATTCCACACCATGCTGGATCTCTTCAGAAAGAGAAGAATAATCTGTCCCATAGCCGCAAATTTTATAAATGTGATTTTAGTAAAATGAGAACTTTCCATTACACCTGAAAAGCAAAAGGATTTGTATAAATTTTAAAAACTTGTCCTGGAGAATCCGTTGCATCAAATCCAGACAGGGGGCCACATGAGACCAAACCGAGGCCTGGCTCCAAGGACTCATGAGTGGCAGGTGCCTCCTGACCCACGAGGGCACCAGCAAGCGGGCTGCGTTCCCTGGAGGCCAGGCGCCCTCCACCTCACGGTCAGAGCCCCTGGGCCCGGGTCGGGTGCGGCAGCTGAGAGCACGGTGGAAGCGCTGCGGTCCTGAGAGGTCTGCGGGGAGGGGACCCCCGCTCCAGGCCAGCAGCCAAACTTCGCCCTGGACAACTCTACTCTGTGATAAAAACAAGTGGTTCAGGATCTCGCTGCCCAGGCTGTGACTTTCTTGGCTGGTGTTCTAAGCTGTAGGCGAAAGAGATCCATCAAGAAGAAAGCTTGGTAAGGAGTGAGAATAAAGTTAACAGAAAGGAAGCGGGCCTGGCACATGTCATCGTCACGGGCGATCACCTGGAAGGGCACGTTTGCATTGCCACTGACATTCCAGAGAGGGAGCCTGCCTTCTTCCCCAGATAAGGGATGGCAGCACCTCGGGTTAGCACCGAGTGTCCCCACCTGCAAACCCCCAGGACGCTTTTCACTGCCTGCTCCGGGCCAGAGTCCCTTTCTGAGGGGCTGGGGTCCTGGGGGAAGGTGCCGCTCCTACCTCGGGGGAACATATGGACAGGGAAAGAGAGCGTGTGGATACGTATGTTTCTGTTTAAACTCTGTGTGTAGTGCTGACTTTTATCTTATTTTGCCTTTAAGCTAAACTGCATGGGTCACATTTAGAGCATATGTTGTTATCACTCGCCTTTTCTAGCTCAAGAATTGAGTGAATAACAGCTATTGTTTCCCGTGTGCCGGGGTGATAGTGGCTGTGCATTTAGAAATCTACCTCTCCACGTGAAATAGTCGTTTCTCTTATGATTTCTCAGAGGGCTAGAGGCCCTGGTCTATCATACGAGGGTGTCAGTGATCCAGTCTTTGACATTTTGAAATTGGCAGAGTATGGCAACTGAAAACTCCGTTCATTCCCCACGATGGGAAAGAACAGACAATGGATCCCATCTGCCTCTCGCTAATGCCCCTAGCTGGTCTCACGCCCAATCGTTGCTGGCCCTGTGATGAGCTTCCCTGGCAGCCTCACACTGTAGACTCGGGCTCCGGACACCAGCCCATCTGCATGCTGGGAAGAGCCACACTTCTAGGGAGGCCTCTGTTTCCGGCCAACTTTAACCGGCAGCCAGGCAGTACCACCCAAGAGGTTGGTGGTGTTCTTGGGTGGAAGACGTGAAGTGGGTTTGAGTAACACTGTATTAGTCATGAGGCAGAGATGGAGGAATGTTGACATGACTGGAAAGTAGCGTTGTTGAGTAAATGAATACGTGAGAAGCACTTGCTAAACTAACTGAGTTTTGCAGTTGTATGCACATTTGTGTAATCCTGTTTATTGATGCCTGAAACAATTTGCAAAATAGAAACAAATCCATGAAGAAGAAATATGTTTGGAATTATTTGTTTATATGACAATTTAAAAAACACACACAGGAACCCAACTGCCACATTTCATGCACTAGATATACCATATGTGGAAGCTTCCCTCAGAAAACTCCACACAACCTTCCCTGTCTGATGTGAGACAATAAGGAGCCCTCCTGCGTCTTCCGCTTTTCTTGTGAGTCCTGGTTTCTTCGAAAGCGATATAATAGAGGAGTCATGACTCCAGCAGAAAAAATATATATATTTGCACATTTTCCAGAAAAGAAACCCATGTACTTCTAAGGACTCAGAGTATTTTTTAAAGGACATATGTACATGTTTAAAACAGGCTCAGCACTGTTCTTAAGTACCTCACAAACACGCATCCACTCGGATTTGATTACAATTCCTCCACAACTGCGGGCATTCCCTGTGGGCAGAAGAGAGGCACATGGGACACAAGTCAGTCGCATACTCGGTCACGCAGCATCGGAGAGGGGAGTGCGTCAAGGCCAGGCACCCAACATCCATCATGCCCGAGACTCCACCCTGCTGCGTCTCTGTTTAATTTGTCATCTAGACACCAGCACTTTAGTTTTGGAGCTTGGAGGTCTGTCTCTGCTCCTGCTGGCTGCCCCAACCCGGGGACACTCCTGCACACGCCCATTTCCTGAGTCCCCACTTCCGGGAAGGACGCTTGTTGCTGTCTGACATGGTACAGAAGGACAAGGACACTCAGCCCAGGCCCAGACTCGAGGTTCATAGCTGCAGGCCCACCAGCTTCAAACGAGTGAGAACGAAGACTCGCTGGCGCTCGGAGCCTGTGGCCAGGTGGCTGCCCGGCCAGCCACAGGCACCTGCAGAGATCACAGGGCCTGTCCCAGGGCTGCCTCTGCCACTGGACAAGCTCTGAGTGCCCCCATGTACACGCCAGACATTTCTCCCGGGCAGATGTGGAATGCGCAGCAGGCACTGTGAGGGGGGGCTGTGCGGATGTTTCCTGGGTGGGCAGAGCCGCGACACTGCCCGGCAGGCTGAACGCTGAAGCGAGAAGTTGAGAAAGGCTGCTGGGGCTGCGAGGTGGGCCTTCTTCCGGCCCTGGGCTTCCTTTCACGGGTCCTGATGTAGAGTGACTTTAAAACACAGAAAAAAGGCCGTCTTCGAAAGATCACTGACACTTTTCAAAGAAGAACAAAAGTGAGCTTGCTAGGACATATTCAAATACAAGCGGTTAGTTTCTCACTCATCTCAGCGGCCCACACAAAAGCTTTGCTGGTGGAGTGAAAGTCGCGTTCCGTGGCAGCACGGCAGACGTGCACAGCCCGTCGGGCTCCTGTGGCTGCCCCTCAGGTGAAAGCTCAATCTCCTGTGCCTTTTCTGTGCCATGTGGACATTATCCAAACCTGTTTCACCTTCCCCGAATCCCAGGCATTGCCCGGGTTACTGTTTTGCTTTTCTAATTTTCCCTTGTTTAATTGCTTATCTCTCCCTACCCCATATGAAGGGAAATAGTGTCACTGCTCAAAGTGGAAGAGAAACGCAAGAGGTCCATTGCTGGGAACTTGCAAGCTAACCAGCCCAGGCCACAGACAGCCCCTTTCTGTCCTCGTTTGTGGTGGAATGAAAGATGCAATTGTCTGGAAGGGATGAATATGGGACCCATGCTGGCTGGGGTCAAAGGCCGTCGTGTGCGAAGGCCGCCTGCTCTCTGGCAAGGCTCCCTTTGTATAGCATAGCTGGCAGTGCTCTCCTTGCATGCCGGCTACCTGCCAGTGCAGCTGGCTCCACGTCTGGTGCAGACAACAGAGCGTCACTCGGCAACCAGAAACTCGGCGTGGGGCCGCTTTTCTCAGATGACAAAGAAAGATGGGCTGTACATCCCGCCATCGCTGCCCACTGAAAGGACACTTCACCCGCATCACTCCAAGTTATTGTTAATTATGTAGTAGTCACTGGAGCTGCAGGAGCTTTCCGGAGGACGGCGCTGCCGTAAGCTGGGTTGGAAGCAGGCGGGGTGGGGTGCTCGAGGGCCGTGTGACATGAGGACTGGGGACGGGACAGGAACAGACCTCACGTGCCACGTAAAACCCGAGCGGCACCAGGAGGGCCAGCCCGCAGTTCTGGCGACTGGCGCTGCGGGTCGGTGATGTGAGCGAGGAAGGAGGACTCGGTGGGCAGGAATGATCTCTGTTACGTGCAATTTGGAAATTGTCCTGCCCACCTTCCGTTGAAAAAGCAACACTGGAGGTTTCCAGCATTTTCATTTTTTAAGAATAATTTCAAGCAATTTATCACTTGGCTGTAATGCACCTGCTCTGGGCTGAAATCAGTAAGTCCTGCAATAGGGAGATAAGGCCTGGTCGAGGGTTCGGGAGAGAGGGTCACAGGCTGCCTATTGTCAAATAGCCAGAAAATTAGAATTAAGGAGCAAGGTCTGCCCACCTTGGCCGGCTGGTGGGGAAGCAGCCTGTGGGTGTGACCCGCCAGCTTTGGGGTGCGACTGTGGGCTGCCCAGGTCCACCCCGCATTTGGAAATCAGCTCAGTGCCATGTGTGCCCAGACCAGGAAGGCTGCAGGCTGTTCCCTGCGGAGCTTTTGTCCTGCTCTGAGTCACATTTGTTTCCTCTCACTGTCTGTAAGGGCTCCTGAGGCAGTGGCGGGGCTTTTCAGGTCTGGTAATTCATTTGTTTGTCCCTCAGCAAAGAATAAAAACACACATGGTTTCCAAGAGGGGCTGGTCGTGGGCTGTACGAGCCTCTGTTGGCTTATTTTGAGGGTTTGGCGACTGAATGGAGATGACGCTGCTCATGAAACGTCCAGCACATTTTCCATGATGCACACTAAACTCCAGCCCACGCCCATGTCCCTCCAGCACTTGACTTCCCACCACTCCTCCCAGCACCCACCCCTGTTCCTCCACCCACACCTCTCGCCCGCACCCCCTGGCCAGACAAGTACAAGAAAATCCAGGGGGCTCACAGGCACGAGTGGCAGGCGAAGGTCCACAGTCTTTCCTTTCTATCTCTCCTTCCCAGGTCTAATTTTCTGCTCCTCCATCATTCCCATCTCAGCTATTTGCCATAGTTATATATAATTTAACATTATACAAAAGTATTGTCGTATCAAACATAGTGAAATGGATTCCAAAAACACCATCTGGTATTTGGGAAT
Organism: Hystrix cristata; assembly: GCA_004026905.1. Taxonomy (NCBI): domain Eukaryota; kingdom Metazoa; phylum Chordata; class Mammalia; order Rodentia; family Hystricidae; genus Hystrix; species Hystrix cristata. The sequence goes on from PVJO010002624.1 coordinate 29,141, forward strand.
GCACTGTGAGTTGGGAACGTGAGAAGAGATATTCTTTGCCACTTTGCTTGGGATCCAGCCATTAGCGGTGTAATTGCCAGAGAGAGGTGACGGCTCTGGCTCCAAGCAAGTGGGTCCCCCGCCCTGCGCCTGTTAACGCTGTGAGTCCTGGACCACACTGAAAGGGTTACCGAGACAGTGCAGCTGAGAGCAAAAATAAAGGAGGAGGAAGCAAAAGGGAGAAAAAAGACAGCAGAACCTAATGAAAATAGAGAAGAATATTCACCCCGCTGTCATTGTTGTTGTGGTGGTTGTTGTTGTTTGAAGAAAACAGAATAAGAGAACATGCAGTGAGTTAGATGTGGGAGGGTGAGAATGGGGATTAGGTCAATTGTGCTTTAAAGTTAGGGGGTTTTCAGAGTTTTGCATGATGAGCGCTTTAGTGCAAAGCCTGTTTCAAAATCCTCATTAGTTCCTCCAATCTACCTAAAATTATGAAGGCCTAGATTGTGAGGGTCATGCGTGATGTTCAAACTTCTTTAATTTCATGGAGGTTTGCATCCACTGAGAGAGAAGAGAGGAGAGAGAGACATGGAGAGGAAGAGGGAGAGAGAGAGAGGAGAGAGGAGCGAGAGAGACATGGAGAGGGAGAGAGAGAAAGACATGGAGAGAGAGACAAGAGAGACATGGAGAGAGAGAGGAGAGAGAGAAAGAAAGAGAGAGGAGAGAGGAGAGAGAGACATGGAGAGGAAGAAGAAGAGAGAGAAACATGGAGAGAGAGAGAGGAGCGAGAGAGAGACATGCAGAGAGAGACGAGAGAGATATGGAGAGAGAGAGGGGAGAGGAGCGAGAGAGAGACATGAAAAGGGAGAGGGAGGGGGAGAGACAGAGGTGAGAGGAGAGAGAGAAAGGCTTCCAACTGTACTTGGATCTCCTGTTCTGGGGCAGCCACAAGAGGGATACAAAGAAATGTAGAGTGCAGAGTTTCATAGACCTGTACTGTGCTTAATCAACTTGAGAACACTTTTTCAATTTAAAATAAGTGAAATAAATAACTCTTTGTAGCAAAGAAAAGGAGTCATCCTACTGGACAGAAATCAGACAGCGGACTTCTTAGCAGGAGATAAAAATAAGGAAACAGCAAGAAGAAAAAAACACAAAACCCTCACAGCTATGCTCAATCTGGCACTCACAACCAAGATCTGTGTCTGTTTCAAACTACAAAAATAGTCTACGCGGGTCACGGTCTCTTTCCCACTCGGCATGTCAGAAGCGGGGATGTGCGGCCTGGAACTGCCATTCCATTACACGGTGCAACGATACCTGGTGGGCGGATCACAAGCCTGCCAAAGACGACGCGGTGAAAGCAAACCCTCTCCGTCTAGCTCCTGTTTTTAAATATTTATATCTCTGGCAGACTTTTGGAGGGTAGAGGAAACTGGAAGCTCTTTTGCTATCTGTCATTTCACCCAGGCAGGGGAGAGAGTCTCACGACTTGATTTTCCTGGAGTTTGGCACCAGGAATGGGCGCTAGTGAATTTCTCTTTGTGGAAAATGGCCTGGACCAGGGACTCTCACAAGAGCCAACAGACCTTTCCTTCCCGGCCTGGGGCAGGGCCAAGTTCCCATTAGCACTGCTGCGGCAGCCCTGCCTGCCCCGCGGGTGGGTGCCGGAGGCGCTCAGGAGGGCCAGGAGCCTGCCCGGGCCAGGTGCTCGCCTCCAGCACAGACTCTCTCTGACCAGCAGCTTTCGCTCTCCTCCCCTGAGCCCCACGGCACTCCCTGAAGCCGACCCATCTCCGCCTGCTTCTCTGCCCTCCCGCCCTTCCTGTCCGGGTCCCGCCGAGCCAGCGCCTGGAGCTCTGCATTCGCCCCTGACAGGGCGAGCTCACAGGCCACCCAGCGTCTCCAGGGTCAGGATGCGGCCTCTGCCTGGACACAGGCATCTCAAGCTGTCGTGTGGTCCGGAAAGGCTCCAAGACCCCAGGTCACCTGCCATCACTCGCATGCCAGGGTTGCCGATACCTGACACCTGTGGCTGCTCCAACAGCCTTGCCTTTCCTCTCCCCAAGTGTCCTGCTAAACACTAAGTTGCACACGAGCAACGCCGCACCTGCCCTCTGGAAGCTCTCCGGGGGGGACACTGGCTTGTCCGCAGAAATAGCTGTGACTCTCTTCCCCTAGTCACATGCCTTTTAATTTCTAATTCTTGCAGGATTTTCCAACAGCATCACTTGGCAGTAATAACAAGCACAATTATCACAGTAGTGAGGACTACTGGATCTTCTGAGAACGGGCTCTGTAATCGGGCCTCTGCGTCTACATTCCTCATTTTGTCTCTCACACAGCTGTGAACCGTGATCACAAGCAGAGCTGGGGAGTTAGAGAGAGCGAGTGACCTGCAGGCTTGCACCACCAGCCCTGTATCGGAGCCAGTGAAAGGGGCCGTTTTCGTTTGTTTGGGTTGGAGGAGTGAACTTGACTCAAGATGCTCGGGTTCCGTTCCAATTCCAAGGGTGTCTAGCTTAGAAACTGTTTTCAGACAGAGACAGAATAAGCCCACAGGCCATGACGATTATTCTTTAACCTGATCACTTTTTCAGTTGTGCCTGGGATGCCCTGATAGACACAAAATAATTCAGCACAGATTCTTCCACCAAGGGGAGCAAAATCTAGAAAGTAAAGGAAGCTGTTTATAAACAAAGCAGGAAAGTGGAATGTAGCACAGCAGGGACCTCTAGTTTAGAGTGTTTCTGGAGGCCCCCAGCAGGGACTCGCCAGGGATGGTCGTGAGGATGGAGGTGCCTGTGATAAGCAAGGCCCTTCCATGTGCGAAGGGTCTGCAGCTCTTGACCAGACCCAGGAGGTGCTGAGGAGGACCCGATGTGGACAGCAGCAGGGCTGCGGGAGGAGATGGGTGTTGGGAAGCGTACCTAGCCAAATCTTACGCATAAATCTGTTGCTCAGTGAATATTCCTTGATGAGGACAACATATGCTGTTACTTAATAAATATTACTGATGAAGGAAATATGTGCTGAGCTGTTGGGAAAAAAAAAAAAAACACAAAACCATCACCCAGAGCTCAATTTTCCTTTTGGCTCCCAAGAAGCCAATCAGGAACCTGACTGCACTAGGCAGGGCACAGAGACCCACCCTACCAGCCTCAAAACTAGAAAGCTGAGGCCTCCGAGGGCTCCGTGCAAGGCGAAGCCTCGCGGGGTACTCACGGCAGGGTAAACTGCAGGCGCATTCGAGGAGGCCCGAGGTGGGGGAATTTTTAAAGACAAAAGGGAAGTGGATATCATCAGATATTTTTAAGCAGTTGTCCTTGGCCCGGCAGACTGTAGCTGGGCAGGTGTCCTATGAAAGTGCTTTTTGGTAACCCAGGAACCCTTCCCGCATAGCCTCCGCCTTCTTTTTCTTCTGGGGGTTTGCTACAAGCCCATTTTGATTCTGACAAATCTCGCTTTTCTCTCCCAGTTCCTTTAAGAAATTCACATTTGGGGGTAGAGGTAATGCTGTGAAGAAGTAACTCTAAAATCTAGTAGGAGGACAGTCAGAATGAGGACGCAAAGCCCCGGGGCCTGGACAGGGACAGGGCGTGGGGCCCATTGCCTGAGGTGCCGGCTGAAGCAGCCAGCAGCAGGGAAACTCAGGTTTGGGGGCAAAAGCTGTCTCTTTGGGAACTCTCAAAGCTCCATACAAAGGGTACCTGTCAGTCTCCTCCCTTCACAGCCACAGCTTTGAGGTTGCATCAGCCCGAGGGGAGAAGAGGATTTTATGTTTTGGAGCTGGACCAGCAGATCCTATGGCCCCCTGGCTCTCAGACATTGGTCAGTGTGTGTGTTGTACTTTATTGATACGGCGTTATAGCTTCAAATTGATTATATTTACTTCACGTTCAACCCTAACAGGAAATGAGCTGATTCTGATTAACCCCAAAATGTGACGCGAGAATTATGGGGGATAATTGCAAACAAATTAGGCTGGGTATTGTCTTTATTTCTGGATTTTGCTTTGAAGCCTGGGCCTCTGGCAACTTCTGATTGCACTGATAAGTCGTGGAAGTGGTAACATCTGTGGGCTCCTTGTTTGTTTTTTGTTAACAGCTTGACTCTCAATCTCAAGATACTCTTCATTTAATCATCGCTGTTCTGGGGGTTGAACGCAGGGCCTCCGTGCTGAGCTACAGCCCCGGCCTTTTTTGTTTTTTAATTGTTTGAGACAGGTTCTTACTAAGTTGTTGAGTTGCCAGAGCTTGAGCAAGGGCTTGAGCTCACGATCCTCCTGTCTCAGCCTCCCAGAGTGGGAGATTACAGGTGTGCGCCTCTGGATGGAGGCAGGAGAATGAGACGTTTCCACTTCACAGTCACGACACTAGCGAACAATCCCACATGGCCGTGGGCGTCCCTGGCCTGCACGTCACAGTGAGACACGCGGAGCCCGCGGCCGTGCGCCAGTCGTCTGTAACTAATTCCCGGGCTGGCCGGTCCTGCGCTCAGGTAACTGCACCAGACGGGCGGTGTCAGCAGCGGAGGACCGAAGGCCAGCAGGACTGCGCCCAACTTGCCTGAGGGCGCCTGGGACTCGTCTTTAGGATTTTGGGTTGAAGTCTGGATTCTAGAAGGGCCACACTGCAGACACATTTACAGGGACGTGGAAGGTGTCTACAGATGTGCACTGTCGTCTCTTACCACAGGGATTCTACGGGCCATGGCCTCACTGGTCCTTTGTGGCTTATTTGCCCACTTCTGCATTAAAAATATGACCAAAAATACTTTTAATACAACACATAGTCACAAGGTTTGTTGGAGTTACTTCTAGAAAAATCAGTAGCCTAAGTTCAAATAATAATATAAATATCACTGTATGTGTGCCTACACAGACTGAAGTATATCCCTGTCATAAATATGAAAATAAGAGACCAGGAACAGTAAATATGCATTTTTGTTTCAATTTTCAAAATAGTTAAAATATGTTACGAAATGAAATTCACACTGAACACTGCCACAAGAAAACAGTTTTATTTCCAGAGAAGCACAATTTGCAGAGCAAGGCTATTTCAGGGGTGTACAGACATTTTTGTGTTAATGATGTGTCTCCTTAAATGTGCATTATTGTTTTTCCTGTTTCCTATTATGAGCTCCATTTTCCTTCTTAATTTCATGATTTATAAAATTAAGGAAAGTGAGTTAAAGCAAAATATGAAGTAACTAATAGAGCAGCAAGGCTGAGAGATGAGTCCCGGAAGTTGGGTGAAGTCTGACTGAACCCTCTCAGTCTGAGTGCACACCCGCTCAGACCTGAGGGTCCCCCTGCCGTACTGCAGGACCAAGATCAGCATGCTCAGCCTGCAGTGACCTGGTCACAGTGTGCCAAGCAGAGAAGGTTCAGCCAGTTCAACCTTTGAGCACTTCCCTGAGCCTATCTGGATGTTTTCAACTGCTACATACGGAAATCATGATTCAAACAAGCTCAACATACTTTTCTGCCTGGGAAGAGCCAGGCACTTCTTCATCTCACACTCTGGGAAGCTGAGACAGGAGGATCACCAGCTCCAGCTTTCAGACCCATTAGGAAGCCCAAGAAGTCCAGACCATCCCAGCCAGGCAACTGGGTTAGGACCTTGGGTAACTGCAGGGAATCCAGAGGTCCTGACAGCAGGGCGTGGAGGGGTCCGGCACAAGTCAGGAGCCACGTGAAGAGAAAGCACTGGCCCCCGGTGGCTTCCGTAAGCTCCTGCCTGGGCCATCACCGAGCGGGGCCTGCTGCACGTGTGCGACAGACCTCTCTCTGCTGGGACAGCACGGGTGTGTCCTCCATGGCCTGCGAGGCCTCTGTGCAAAGAGCAGCCCCACTGGCCGCGGCCTGCCAACCTTAATGCCAGCAGCCAGCAAAGGAGAGTGGGCAGACGGCAGGCACGTACGTCTCACATGTGAGCAAAGAAAACCTTTAGAAACACTCTCGATGGCCATGTCGTTCTGGTCACTGAAAAGTCCACCCACTAATGTTGCCCACACCTGGTTGGTTTCTGCTCCTTTCCCTCCTGGCCCATCAAACCCCAGATCGTTAAAGACACTGTAAATCCATAAATTAGCTCAGTTGACAAATAATGGGCAAAAACTTGATCTTGAGATGAAGGGAGAAATTGAGAGAATTCGAAGAATGCTTTTAGACAAAACATCTTAGATTGCTCAGCTTAAAAAAAGAAAGAAAAAGAAAGAAAGAAAGAAGGAAAGAAAGAAAAGCCAGCTCTGCCCTTCCCTGTAAAATGGGCTGCTCTCCTTCTGTGAGTGGCTGCCCCGAACCAAGACCAAGACAGCGCTTTCTACAGATTCCCCAACTCCACCTCCCCCAGCACAGTCCAGCTGAACTCCGCAGCAGGCCTCTCTCAGGGGGCTGCAGTCCGTTTGAATGTGTACTTTTAAATGTTATATAGTAAACCTCTTTATCCTCTTTAAAAAAAATAAAAGTCCAGCCATCTCATTGCCTTCAGGCATGGCTCATCCAGCAGCCCACAGCAACCCAGTTTCTCCTTCCTCCTTCCTTGGAACTTGAGGCAGGATCTTCCTGGCCGACTCCCCTATTTGCAGCTCAGGAGAAAGGCTCCATTCCCAACATCGTTCACTCAGATCCCGTAGACCCACAGAGCGTCTCCACACCCACCGGCCTGCACCCCAGGGCTGCCCTGGACCCTGGGCCGCGAGGCTCTGAGGTGGTCTGAGGCGGCTGGGACCGGACAGAGGTGCGCAGAAGCCAGAGATGCAGCCAGGAGCCCCGCTGAAGGGACAGGACAGCGCCCACTGCATGGACTGGGTCGGCAGAGACACCCAGGTCCGGCCACCTGCGTGCATGGCCGGCGGCGCAGGCATCTGTGTGAGCATCTCCTCTGGAGCACTGATGTGGAAGGCGGCTCCCCCACCTCGCAGCGGGGTGGCTGTTGAGGGTGGGAGGGGAGTGGCAAGCTGTCAGGTGTCTCCCGGAAGCTGGGAAGGGAAGGGAGCGCCAAACCGCTACTTGGAGTGCCAGGTTAAATGGCTCTGAGGGAAGGCACGGCCCCTCCGCCCCATGAGTCCTGAGGCTCCCCGCTGTCCGGAAAGAGGAAGCCAGCCAGCAAGACAAACTCCACCTGGCAGTCTTGCTCGGAGGGGCACGGGTCCTGTGCCTGTGGGTTTCTTCTGTGCGAGGCAGGCACAGAGGTCACTGGGCTCTCCCGGTGCCCTCCAGACAAGCTTGCTTTTGCTTCCAGTGCCGTCTCCGGAGGACTGAGGGTCACATTCAACTGACACGCGTGGACGGGTCACCCACGGGCACCTCGTCCACCCTCCTCCTCACTCCTCCACAGCCGAGGACACGGGGGCTGCGGGACGCCAGGCGGGCAGATCCCGTCATGCTGGCAGGTGCCCTCCTCCCAGGGCTCAGTCCCGTCCAGCCTGCAGGCTCCACGCCTGGGCAGATGTCCCCCGCCATGTGCCGGGCGACCTGACGAGGCCATGCGGCCGCCTGTTGAGAGGCGCTCTCCTTGCATCCTGGCCCTGGCTGCTCCTTCCTGCGCCTGCAGATGCCAAGCAGGGAAGATATTTTTAAAGCCCAGCATCTGGCGCCTTGGCAGCCTGGGCCGTGGGCCGGCTGTTTGGCGGTTGCCTCTGGGCACTGCACGTGACTTGGCGGCTGGCGCGTTGTCTGGCCGCCTCTCAGAGCTGGGTGCTTTGGGGATGGAGCAGCTTGAAACCCTCTTCTGATCCTGACCTGGGTGCCCTCCCTGACATCAGCATGGCCCTGCATCTTTTGTGGCTTTTTTCCTTATTTTCCTTCAGAAAAATTAAGTAGCGAAAGTAAAAAGAAAGAATGTCTCCCCAAGGCCGGCAGAGTCTGAATAGGAAGCTGCCTGGCAGCCCGCAGCTCCCACCCTGCCGCCAGCCCCACACCATGCTCCGAACCCACTTTCTTGGCACCCACCTTCCCCAGGCTTCACCGGCCCACCAGTGTCGCCTGGAGGAGGTGAGGGCCTTCCCTTTCCGTTTCGCTCTTTTTTTTTTTCTTTCTGTTTTTGGGGAAAAAAATCTCTGAGGCTTCCTGTCTACATTCAAATAGCTATTAAAAAGAAAAAGAAAGGTGACAACATCCATTCCCCTGGCAGCTGTATTAAGTTTTTTCTGTTGCTCAAAAGGGTGCTTTCCAGGGAACCGAGGCCAGGGGCTCGCCTTGGGTCAGATCCGATCTGCAGGGGCTCCGCCGCGGGGTCTCAGGCCTGGGGACCAGAAGACCGGCTCTGTCTGGGACACAGGCTACTGCGTTGCCAGGCGGGCATGGTGCCAGCCTGCCTCTCGCCCACAGAGCGCGGCTTGCCCTCCAACCATAGGTCCAGGCGGTGGCCACCAGGGCTTGCCAGGCCCAGGGTGACCACTGAGCCCCATGGGGCCACGGAGCCCAGCACGCGGCAGCAGAGTGCCCGCTAGAGCAGCGCGACTCAGCTTTTGGGGAAAGCCCTCGGAGGGGCTGAGGACTTGGTCACCAACATTTTATTACAACTTACTGGTAGACTAAACCCGTGCTTGGGCCAGATTTCCTCATCCCCCTGTTGCTAAATGGCCATTCTAATGTCCCTCCTAGGGTACAAAATTATTCATTTCATTTGCTTGTGTATTTGGTACAGAAAGCAACAAGTACATTGTGAGGAACAAGATTTCATTGGAGTTAGTCTGACAGAAAAGTGTTTCATGGTCAAATAAGTTCAGCAGTAAAACAGGCAACTTGTAAACACAATAAAGCTTTGGTTTACAGTATTTCCTAAAATTATAAAACTGGTTAATTGAACATGGAAGCAAGACCATAAGGACCGTAATGCTGAGAGCCATCATGGTGTTTTGTTTCCTACAGATCGCTTGTCTCTGTAAATCCGCTTACTGGGGAGGCAGCCATGTGATTTTCTGACCTGTATTAGGTGGTGACTTGCCCTTGAGATGACATCATGTCAATCAGCATCCCGGCATCCCAAAGCCCCGGGCCGGCTGTGACCTCCACACATGGGTGTCTCTGGCTGTGTGGGGGTCACCTTCCGACCCTCTCTCCCCTGAGCTTGCTCATCTCACTTGTGATTTTTGGCCCTTCGTGGTGGGGCTCAAGACAGGGAGAGGGAGCAGGTGGCACTGACCGGCCTGTCTGAGGGCTTTAAACTCTGCCCTCCCTGGGACCAGGGGTCCCTGCTGGGTCCCAGCTGGCTGCCCCTAATGTCACATCCTGCCTCAGCCACTGGCTTTGGGCCCCCCAGCTGCTGCCACTGAGCCACGGCATCAATGTCCTGCCCCCTGGGCTATATCCATGGCAGCCTTCACAGAGAACCCGAGGAGGTCCTGCAGGGATCAGGTGGGCGACTCAGTGGGGATCACGGGGTGCTCATGAGAGTCATCTACGGCAGCAAGACAGGAAGCCATGGTGATGCCAGCAAGGGAGGCAGAGTGACCTGAACAGAGAGGAACCACGGGAAATGGGTCCAGAGGAGGCTGCGGTGAGTGGGCAGGGCCGGGGGCAGGAATGGACCCAGGGGCCTCTTAGGGGCAGGTCCTCAGGCCCAGAGGAGTAGGGCGGCAGTGGGCAGAGGGAAGTAGTGTCTCCAAGGCCCCAGACAGATGCTCCTCAGCCTCCTCGACCTCATGGCCTCTCCCACCCATTGCTGTTCTTGCCCAGGAGCTGTTCCGTCTCTGCACCAGACCTGGGGAGATGCTCAGATCTATTCAGAAGGAAAGAACGGTACCTCTACACACCGAGCACACGTCTCTGATCAAGGCTAGGTCCAGTGCTGGTCACCTGCGCCCTCTGCTCAAGACCAGCTCCCCGAGGGCAGGCCTGTGTCTGCTGTCCACTGTCCCCATGGCTGGTGCTCAGAACACATCGGCTGAGTGACCCATACCCACCTGGGCTCAGTTTCCCAGTTAGAAAACAAGGGAGTCCACGCCTGGAACATGAAAGGCCCCTTTGAGCTCTCAGATTCCCAGAATGTAAATGCGGGTCCCACAGGTGAGACCCTCTGACTTCTCCGTCAAGAAACTTCTTCCAAGTTTCTACATTAAGCAGAGAATACAGTGGGGAAAAGGTTAGGAAATCTCAGTTTACTTACGAGAGGGGAAAAATAGTCTTGTGGGGGTCATCTACAGTTTCTCAAGGAACGAGCAATCTCCTCTTTGATGGACTATGTGAAAGGCAACCTGGAAGGAATAATTAGATTAAATGGTGATGTAAACTGGAGGGGAAGCCTTGCTTCCTGCGCCAGTCCAAATGCCTCGCAGGTGTCAGAGGCACCCACTCCGTAATGAGGGTCTCGGCATCGCCACCTAACCGTGTGCACGTGACTGAGAGTGTGTTTCCTGGGACCCGGGGACCAGAACACTGGTGCGGTGAGCTTTGTTCTCAGCTACCTGAGGTAAAACTTAAGAAATGGGACTCGTAGTAAACAGATGTCGTAATGCCTTTGTTCCTACCTTACTGATCCAGGGTTCTGGGGAGTCTGCTGACCCCAACAGGTGTGTGACTGTGGTGCTGCCCAAGAGCAAAGCCAGAATGCAAAGCCCCATCTGGAAACACAGCAGAGATTAGTCCTGGCCTGGCTCTTGCCTGTCTGGGTCACAATCTTGGGAAAGCCCAAGGCTGGAAAATCTATGTGCAGATCATGATGCTGCTGACATGCAAAGAACGTGGCTGACTTATAATGAGACATCATGAGATAATCCTTAGAAAATCAGCTCTGGGTCCAGCACACGTGGGTTCCAGCCTGATCTTGGTGACCGTAGGTGGGCAAGCATGTATCCCCTGAGTCCTGGTGGCCTTGGGTGATCAGACCCATGGGCAGCCAGGCCAATGTGGAAGATGGAGAAGTAAAGCACTTCATTCACTTCTTCACTTATTTAACACATGTGGATTGGGCACCTACTGTGTGCCCAGCCCGATGACCTGGCAGGCAGCAAGGCAGCAGCCAGGAGCCCCTTGACCAACGTGAGCTAGGGAGCTAAAGGAAACACACGGTCTGGGGAAGGCAACCCACGGCCCATGCTACTTAGATGGCAGTGCTCTAAGGGGGCTGCTTGGCAGAGGTGGCGCCCACTGAGACTGAAGGGACAGGTGGCATTGGCTGGGTCCAAAGTGGACCATGATCACCCTGGACTGTGGGGACAGCAAGCAAGAGGCCCGGGGTGGGCAGGGCTTGGAAAAGGGAGGCAGCTGCGTGGCTCGATTTGACAACTGGGAAACAAGGAGCGAGGAGAGCTTGCAGGCGGGCAGACCCTGGCTGTGTGGATGGGACCTCCACAGAAGGAAGCTTCCCCTTCCAGGCAGGGTCCCCACTGCCATGTGGGAGAGCAGCTGATGTGGCCTTGGCAGGGAAAGACTGTATCCTAGCCCTGGCTTGGCCACCTTGCCCATGTAAGATGTGCAGCCTCCTCGTTAGATGCCTCAGTGTCCCTCCACCAAAGCAGGGTTCATCTGGGCAAAATTACCCCTCAGACAGCATCCAGCCTAAAGCTCTCAAATTGGGAATATCAATTCCTTGCCGACTCTGGGCCTCATGAGCAGTGACTTCCACTGACAGGGAAGGACCAAGGTCTGCTGTGTTTGTCCCTGCCCCACACATCCCTGCTGAGATGCACAGAAAGAGAAGAATTCGCCAGGCCCACAGGGTGTATCCTGGCTTCCCAGCCTTTGGGGTGGGGAGGAGCATCATCACCCAGGGGTGCGGGGCTGCAGTGGGGACACCTGGGACCAGGGACCCTTTGGGTCTTCCCTGGGGCCTGTGCTGGTCTGTCACCACTTTAGCTCTTAGTCTACCAGCCTTAAATTCACCAAAACTCTTGCAATCTTGGTGAGGTCGGCACTGGCTGACTCGGGGAGAAAGGTAAGGTCAGTATCAAGAGAACCATGTCTTACAAAAGAAGAAAGGGTCCAGGTGTGGAGCCTGTCTAGGCCACAAGAGTCCTCGCCAGCACTGGCCTGAGCAGGTCACAGCCCAGTGGCCTGGGAGTCATGTTACTCTGGGTGAATGCAGCATCTGAAATAAACACACAGCAGTCACCCAGCGAGGGTCGCCGGCAGAGCAAGTGATGATCAGGGACACTTGCAGAGGCAGGACTGGGTCAGAGAGAGACCCAGCGCAAAGCGGGGAGGAGGAGGGTCCTGACTTGGAAGAGCAAAAGAAGAATTTAGAGGAAAACAGAGAGCCACTACTAAGGAGGTACGGAAGTGACCAGCTCAGAACTCAGAAGAACGAGGGTCCCGGCTAGCAGGGTACTAAGCTTTGTCACAGGTGGAACTGTGTCCCGTGGAAAGACATGTGATGTCCCAAACTCAAGACCTCTCACACGTGGCTTCTTTAGGAAACTGGTGTTTGCAGGCGTAATTGAGTTCACTGAGGTTGTGCTGAGATACAGCTCAGTGCTCAGTGGCGCAGCCTTGCCGAGCCTGTGCCGTGCCCTGGGTTTGCACAGCACTGCAGAGAGGAGAGAGAGGCCTGGAGCAGGCCCTCCCTGTGCAGGACCACCGTCTCTCTAAGAGGAAGATGCCGCGCAGGGGACGCTTTGGGAGGACACAGGCAGAGATTGGGGGACAAGGCTGCAGGCCAAGGACTTCCTGGCTCCCCGGAAAGTACCAGGTGCCAGGAAGGCCAAGAAAGGACTCACCCCAAGGGTTTCAGAAGAGTCATGGCCTTGCCAATCCTCAGTTTGGGCTCCCAGCCTCAGAACTGTGAGACAATGTGTTCCCGTTGCTTGAAGCCAGCCCACTTGCAATGGTCATTACAGCAGGACTGGGGAGCCTACATCCTCAGGGCCCCCCGCCTCTCGGGGAAGGCACGATCACTGTGACACAGACCCCAAGAGGACCATGAGATTGCACTCAGGAGGGGCGCTCCACTCCCAGAAGCGAGCCCACTGCCAGGGGAGGAACTGTGTTTCCATCCTGGGAGAACACTGCACACGAAGGCGCAGTCCCTAGCAGGGACAGAGAAGGAGGGACGTCAGCTCCCAGAGTACTCAGACAGTCCAGGGTCACTGCCTGTAGGATCTGGTGATCTGCTTTCCTCTCTGGGCCTCATCTTTCCAGCCAAAAAATGGAAAAAGTAATTGACCTGACCTCCTAGGGGCAAGCAATTTTTAAAAGAAATAATGCATACAGCAGTGCATACGATGGTGCATATAGCAACTAGTGCATACACTAGTGCTCACAACAGTGCACATCCCAGGGCCCTGAGCCTCTCCACCACTCCCACCCCTCCCTGGAGGTTCCCAACACTCACGCACCTCTTCCCTGTTCCTTACCACAACCCCTCATCATTCGGGGCCCACTCCTGTCCCCACAACTTCTGACGGCCTGCAGCACTTAATCGCCTTTGCCCCACTAGACACCGAAACACAGCCTGCCTTTCTCCATACCCACCACCTTCCACCCAGGTTGTGCGGCCCTGCTGAAAGCCAAAGAAGGAAGAAGACAGCAAGTGTATGCTCTTGAGTTAGTGTACCAAGCCACCACGCAGGGCACTTTCTTTCCTGAGCGTCACCTTTTACTTTGCTCCATTCCAGCCTGCTGTGTAGAACAGCACCCAGCATACAGGAGGTGTTCTATAAAAGTCGCTCTGTTATGCTGATGCCTTCATTTTTGGCTTGGGTCAGAAGGAAAGAGGAGTCAGTGAAGGAAAGGAGATCACATGGCTCAGGAAAACCCCCAGTGGTTCTGAGCAAATGGGAGGTGTGCTGCTTTCAAAGAGGGTGTGGGAACTCAGGATTCCCACATAAGCCCTGCCTGGCACCCTCAGACCCCCCACCCCACTGAGCTAATGGCCCAGAGAAGGATCTTATTGGTGGCCTCAGCTCAGCCTCACCACAGGACAGCAATGAACTCGGCCTTGTTAGTGCTGGCTGTGCCAGTGTAACTGGATCCCAGCCGCGCTTAACGCTCCATCTGGAGCCGGCCCTGAACACCAGAAGAGCTGGGTCCTCACCCCAAAGGTCTTCTAGGGATGGCTCAGCTTTCCCAGACTGTCACCGCAAGGACACAGACCACTTTTCCAGCCATTGGAACACAGGCATGGAGAGTGTCTGTTAGGTCCCTGTCTTCTGATAGGTCACTCCATGCTTTGTTACGTTGTTGTATTCACTCCACATATGGTTACACTTTCTCCACACATAGTTACATCCTTACAGTCACTCCACACACTGTTACACTGTTACACTCACTCCATACGGTGTTACACTATTACGATCAGTCCACACACAGTTGCTGAGCAGCAAGTTTGTGTGGGGCACTCTTCTGCTCCTGGGTTTGCAGCAGTGAGAAGAGCAGAAAGACACAAACTGCCCAGGAGCTCGAGCTCTGGCCAGAGAGTCAGAGCAGAAAGCAGCTCAGAGCGGATGGGCCAGGAGGGTACATGTGTTCGCTGGGGCTGCCACAGCGGAAGGGGCTTCTGAGAGGCTGAGCATGGAGCAAGCTGGTGGGCTGGCTCTGCTGAGCTGTGTGCAGAGGTCTGTGGCCAGCGGTGGCCCTGCACTCCCCAGGTCCCCGCACTGCTGCCTACTGTGTCCACCTCCCCCTTGTACGGATACCGGGCCCACTCTGAGCATCTCATTTTACCCGATGACCTCTGTAGACTCCAGCACCACGTGAGGTCATTCTCATGTCTGACTCCTTCACAACACAGGAACATGTCGTCAATTAACAGCCAAACCCAGTTAATACTTCGAAGCGGTCTTTACGCCCGTTTTGCTCCTCCTGCAAAGTGCTGTGACACTCATAGAAGTGCCTGCTTCTTGCGGGGCTTCATTCCAGTGTGGGCATCCTTGGCGTCTCCAGCACCATGCAGAGGAGAGAAGAGGGGTCAGCTTCCGTCCCAGGGTGGGCAAAGTGTCCCCACCCCCAGGTGTCACCACTTGGGGCAAAAACATGAGATGGAACAGAAGCTCAAAGGCTGCGGGGAGCTTTAGTCACCACGGCAAGACGGAGGCATGTCTGTGAAGCACGGGAAAGGTGGCGTGCTCACGGTGGCCGACAGGGGTCCTTGCCAATCCGGCCACGCTTCTGCAGGGCAGGCCCCGCGCGTGTCACCAGCCTGGGCTCAGCTTGTCCTCCTGCTGCACACTACACTGAGCTGCAGACACACAGGGCACATACATGTGCGCACATGCACACACAAAACCACACATGCATAAACCCATGCACAGAAATGCACATGTGAGCACACACATACATTAAACCCCCACATGTGCACGCACATATGTACACACAAATACACACTCGTGTACATGGACACATACATGAAAACACAAACACATGTGCATACACACATGCCAATACACATAAACACACACGAAAGCACACACATACACGTAAACCCATCACCCACACGGACACACGCACATACTTCTGTCTCAACCTCTAGACCGGAGCCAGGTGTCACTTGCCCCTGAGGCCCCTCAGACCCTGAGTAGGGACTCCTCTCCCAGGTGCTGGGTGGCACCTTGTCCTTCCCTTCTCTCAGCCCTGCCACACACGCCTGTTGTTGCCTTCTCACCTGCAGAACTGACCAGGTACCGTTCCATCCCCTGCTGTGCCGGCCTGAGACAGAGCCAGGTCACAAATCCTGCCCAATTAGACAGGAGCGAGCGACTCTAACTCGACCTGGAAAACCTCAGGCCAGCCTCGCCCGTGGGCAAGAGGTACAGGGTGAATATTTGTCACACTGAGTTGGGGTAGGACTTGGATTGTCACAGGAGGACAAAGCTGAGGCTCTGCTTCAGGCCAGGAATCACTGGTTGGTAGCTTCAGGTAGCGTTGCCCTGTATGATGCAAGATTTGTCACCCACAGAGGGGCTGTCATGGAACAGGGGCATGAGAAGTCTGGGGAGGAAGCCCTGGCTTTGCCCTCCCTCTGAGAGGGGCCCTCAGAGGGCAGGGACTTAGCGTCCCATCCCTGACCCTCCCCCCCAGCGCCTTCTGCACATGTCAGGTGGAAGACCAGGGGCTGCTGGAAACGAAGAAGGTGGCAGAGCTGGTGGAGCAGACTAGGAGTTCATCCCCACACCCTCACTGCTCTGACTTTAAGAACAAATACCACATTTCTGAATTTCAGAATGAGAACCAGACCTCTGGACTCTGCACAGTGTGCAGCCACGCAGGGCCCTGCCTGAGTGACACTGGGCCCCAGGAGACCCTGCTGTCTTGTTCGCCACAAGTCCCACGAGTGTGCAGCCCGGGAAGGAGCCCACAGGGCAGGCCAGGGGGCTGTGCTGGCCAAGCGGGCCAATGTCTTGGCCTGGACTGGAGATGGCTGGGGCAGAGCTAACCATCCCAGCTGACTGCCCCTCGGGCAGTGTAGAGAGGGAGTCTCCACGGTAGAGACTAAGCAGGAGCAGGAGGCAGGGCTTGCCCTGAGGACACACAGAGCAAAGACCATGAGGCAGTGGTGATTCTGTCCCAAGACTGGCTTCCAGGCAATGAGTGCTTTGTTCCGTGCCACCCTCATCCAACACAATCTTTCCACAGCCCTGTGACTTGGGTACAACCTGCACTGGCTCACGATAGGGCACCACGCCAGACACGGCACTTGGGCTGGTCCTGTAGTGTGGATCGTCACCATCTCCAAGGATGCGTGCTAAAGTCTCTGTCCTTGGCTCAGTGCTGCTGGGCCTGGAGGGAACTTCACTTGATGGGGAGTTCTGGGTCATAAGCCCCACCTGTTGAGGTGGACACTGAGACCCTGTCCCCTTCCTTCTCTCTTGGATTCTGGCCACCGCGAGGTGAGCAGCTTGCTCCACCGTGCTCTCCCACCACATGGCGCTGTACACCACCAGCCCGAGACCCCAGTGGGAGCCGAAGGAACCCCTCTTGTGCCTTGTAAGTTGATCATCTCGGGTATTTGGCCTCATACAAAGTGGCCCGACACCATGGTTGGTGTGTCAGCATGAGTACTTTGGCTGTTATTTATCTCATGGAATGAAGGCGGTCTCCCGTGGCTGGCCCCGAAGCTCTGCCCATGTGAGGGTCGGCCCGGGAGCCCCAGGGAAGCTGGACACACAGTGGGAGTGAGCAGAGAGGCGGCATCAGCTGACATGGAGCCAGGGAGGACCACAGCATGGACAGTTTCCCACAGGTGACGGTGGATTTCGACCAAGGATCCTGGGCCACAGAGCTGCCAGATGTCGTTTGCCAGGCAGTCACAGAGCAGGTTGGACTGAGAGGCCCCAAACAAAACACTCGGGGACCCACAGCCATGTGTGTCTCTGCGGCCCCTCACCGGCCCCTTTCGGTGAACAGAAATCAGATCACACATTGCCTGGAGTCAGATATGTGACCAGGCTCAGTGCAATGCGGAAGATTTCACCAGTGATGAAAATAACTTTCTCCTGCTGCATTTAACATCTGGTGTCACAGATTTTTGCTGAGAGCCATAAAATCACCAACTTGCAGAGAAAACCTCATTGTTGAAAAATACATTTGTGGGGGTGGGCTGGCAGTACAGCTCGGATGAGCTCTGGGCCTGCTTGTTGTGCATGGCCCTTTGTCTCTAGGGTGGATGATGGATTTTCTGGGGCAGCAGAAAACAGGCCCAGGCCAGCAGCTCTGCAGAGGGATGTGGGACAGGCCTCTCACCCTCAAGGAACCTTCACTTTCTTATCTACCAAAACACAGAAATCCAGCGAGGATAAAAATAGCTACCTGCTAGGGTCACTGTGCGGATGCAGGGAAAAAACATAGGTGATCATGCCTGATGCAGAGTGAACACTGGCATCTTCCTCCTCTCTCTTCCTTTTCCATTCCCTGACATTTCCTCTCAGCCCTGCCTGCCTGAACACCAGCATTTGTCAAAGGTCCGTCCACACCAGGTGCTGCCTCGCTTGGCCAAACCATGTTAGCTGGGGCCCATGCTCTGCCCTCCCTGCTCCATATCTGCCCCAGGGAAAGAGGGCCCTGGCGAGGGGACCAGCCTGCCAGCTGCTCGCCTTGCCCGCACTGAGTGGTGGCCCCAAGCTTGCCGATGCAGGAGGGAAGCGTGGAGCATAGGAAGCCTCAGGAAGGGAGGTGCGGTGCTACTCCTGTAGCCAAGGAGGACTAGGGCCTGCAAACACAGGAGTTAGTGACAGACAGGCAAGCCTCAACCTACCTGGGGAGCAGGCGGGCTGTGCCCTGTGCCCAGCCCAGCACATCTGAGAATCCAATCCCCTCTGTGCCGGCCTCAGGACTGCTTTCTCTGCCCATGTGAGGGCCCACTTCTGTGTCCAGGGACTGCTGCGGGTTGGGGTGTGCTCCCCACCCCAAGCTGGACACTTCTAGGGTGGGTGCCCCGCCCTACCCACAGCATGACCTTGACCTCTGAACCTCCCAGTGTGGGTACCAGGTGTCCTCCTGGGACTCTGTGCATGGCTGTCTCTCTCTCTTTGCTCCCTTCCCACCCTTCTGAGGCCCTCCTACCTGCCGCTCCCATTGCCCAGGTCCCAGGCCGCCCACACCACTCCTCACGCAAGGGTGGGCCGTCTTGGCAGCGGCCGTGGCACACAGAGCGCAAACAGGCAGAGCCAGGGAGCTTCTCCGGGAGAGGGGGCGTGGCTGTCCCCACACTGTGACCCAGGACTCACTCTTGGCACTTACATTGTCTCCAAGTGGCAGTGGTCGCTGCCTTCCATGTGCCCAGTAGCACATTCCCTCCACTAAGATGTAGCCGGTGCAGAACCACAGAAGGCCCAGGAGGGTGCTGGAGTCCAAGGACTTGATTCTGCTTCTTCCAAAGTTACTTTGGGTGTTTTGTGTACTGAGACCCATCACATGCAGCCTTCTGCACCACCGTGCTCTGGAAAGCAGTGAGTGCCCTCCTCCTGCACCAGGCTTCTCTGCTGGCGGAGTGTCTAAGTCTCCCAGATTGGGCCCCGAGGCTGACCCAGCCTCCCGACCCAACATCCCAGCGTTTTCTCCTCCTGGTCCTGGGAAGGCCTCCACAGGAAACGGATGGGATGTGTGGGCCACGCCCTGCACCCTGGACACTGTGCCGGCCATGTCTTTAGGAGACTGAGATCAATCGGAGGACCTCGACCTTCCCACGAGGTCTCCACCAGACAAAGGAGAAGGTGGGGTTCACCTCAGTCTCCCCAGTCTTCTAGTCTTTCTCGTGCAACAGTGCTTCCAGGGAGAACTAGTGCAGCCCTCTCCAAAAAGGTCATTGTTGCTTCGTGGTTATAAAAGTAATAATTTATTTTAATAAAATATTTAATGGAGATAAGAACAAGATGTAAACCTGTCACAACGCATCCTCCCACAGATACCTGCTATTTGCAAACGAACAGGTTTTTGTTCGTCTGTTTGTTGTTTTTCTTTTCCTTTTTTTTTTTCTTTTTTTGAGACAGGGTCTCCCTATGCAGCCCAGGCTGGCCTCAAACTTGCGGTGATCCTCCTGCCTCATCCTCCTACCTTGTCCCCATGAATGCTGGGATTATAGGTGTGCGCCACCGTGCCCAGCTAAGGAACACAATTTAAAATATTAGCAGACGCCAGCAAGATGGCTAACAGCAAACTGAGCCCAAAGAGAACCCTAAACTTGATTTAACCACTTAGGAAGTGCCTGCCTTCCCCCAAGGTCTGCACTGGGGTTGCAGACTCTCAGGGCAGGGTCTCATCCTGCTAGGACTCAGGTACACTAATTTGCTAACTGGTTTTCTCAGATGTTTTAAGCCAAGCCTGGAAGTGCCATCTCGATATCTCCACACAGCAGGTGGCAGAGACAGGAGCAGACACTGCAGAGCGGCCCACCTCTGTCCTCAGAGCATACAGGTCTAAACTCTGGTCCCTGCACTACTTGAGGCGAGAGGTGGTGGCCAAAGACACTTGGGAACCTCCCAGTCACACAGGCTGATGAGCGAGTTGTCTCCACTCAACCCAGCAATTCTCAAACATTTGACCACCAACATTAGGATGCTCAGAGCATCCCAGGAAACTAGTTTGGGAAATGTTGGTTGTTGTTAGCACACAGTGCATCCTACTGTATCACTAGTGTGGACACGAGCACTGGTCGTGGTGTCTTGAGTAGTACCCTTCTCCCCCCCAGGCACTGCTGAGGTTGTTAATACTGAGTGGAGGTCATCACTGGCCCAGCCTTGCCCATGCCGCATCTCCCACCCCGCTACTTGAAATGCTGCAAGCAGGACACATGCTTCTCTCACTCCTGCCCAGAGCCTCTCCTCCTTCATCTGCGCAGCATGCCCCATCCTCAGCTTTCTCCTCTGTGGAGCCATCCCAGAGCCAGCTAAAGGCTCCCCTCCTGCTCTCGCCATAGAGTGTATGGACTTTGTCCACTGGGTGGGCTCCTCCACTTTCCTGTCTATCTTCTCTTCCGGCTGGGGACACCCAGGGACAAACCTCATTCGTCCTGTATCCGTGGCCTTAGCACCGTGGCTGACTCACAGAAGTTTTCAAATAAGAGATAAAAACTGGGTTGGATACAGAGATGAACCAAACCCCAGCAAGAGGAGACAGAGGGAGGTGTTTGGAGGAGAAAATGCAGGCAGAGAAGCAGCTGGCGTTGGAAGCCCGTCGTCCGTGGTCCCTCGGTTTCAGTAGTGTCCCCAGCAGTGCTGGCGATGTCCAGACAGACGAATGGACCAGGCAAGGAGGGAGGGCATGTTCTGAGGAGATGGGACTTCAGACGCAGCCTCGGGGTCAGGATGGGGCACGTCCCAGGGGTCCAGAGCATTGGATACAAACCTGAATCATTAGCCGACTACACTAATGGCCTGGAGTCCCCTAAACTCCTCTTCTGCGGAGAGAGGACTAAACCCAGCCCATGGCCAAGACTGGGCCACAAGTGCAGGCTAAGTGGGTGCACCTGGGGAATTAGAGGACCACAGGGAAGCAAGGTGTACTGGTCGTCACAGCTGCCAGATGCGTCTCACCGTGTGGCCTCCGCCTTTATACGCAACCACAGGCTCCCACGTGGCGGACAGCTGCATTCCAAGCCCCAGTCCAGAAATGGGTTGCAGGGTATTTCATTTGTACCTTGGAAGTCAAACTGAGGGTCTGTCATCAAAGGTCTGCACCCCACAACTGCCTCAAACCCATCCTGGGACGCTCAGTTACCCAGGAATGCAGCAAAGGCCGTACCTGCAAATCGTTTGGATGAAATGAAGATAAATTTTAAAAATACATGGGATTCTTTTCCCAAAAAAGTTCACATTCTACTAATGGCTAATAAGGCAAAAAATACAAAATTTGTGTCCAGATTTATTATATGTTATTCATATATTAATATCATGAAGACAAATAATAGGTTTGAAATACACTTTGTGTTATATAGCTTCTTAAAATGGGTGGAAATGAATTCTAAATAAATTCTAAAGTCCTAAGTCAATATCTAGATTGCAACTAAGAAGAAAGAAACCATCACATTAGTTCAGGATGATGCTATGGGTAGTGTGAATAACTAAGGAAACTGGTAAAATGCAGGAAGTAGTCAGAATAGTCCACACTTCCGTACATTTGGGTGGAGAGTCCAGGGAATAGGAGATTGCTGTTTTGCCCCCACTTCATTTATCAGTTTGGGCTCCAGACAGCTGCAAGAAAAGAGCTAGAAATGGTAGGTGGATGAATGGATGGATGGGTGGATAGCACTTTTAAAATGTGGAGAAAGTGGATATGTTTATAATTTAAACACCTCTGTGGTGCCCAAAACGCCACAATACTTTCTTATTGCTCTTGTACCAAGTTCCATGTGCAACACAAATATCAGCTGGGATCACTTCTGTCTGAGAGTCTAATAAAATTGCTGAGACTCACTCTTATTCCAAATCAAAACCAATACTCTCCCTGCTATATCTGACTCTGGATTCCAGAATTTAAATGTTCTTGATCTCTTGTTTTTCAGATTTTGTTTTGTTCCTGCTAAATCTAGATAATATTCTTGCTTCCTCTCTGTACTGATCAACTTTCTATAGCTGGAAAATACCTGATGCCCCCAACTTAAAGGAAAAGACATGTACTTTGGCTCATGGTTCACAGGGCTCAGTCCATGGTCAGCTGACCCCCAGGCAGGAACTCCATGGCAGAAGGCTGGGGGGAGGGGGGTGCTCATCTCGTGGTAGCCCGGAAGCAGAGCAGAGGGATAGTGCCGTACAGGAAGGGTCCAGGGACCAGACATAGACCCCAAAGTCACAGCTCCATGACCACCCAGACACACCCAGAAGCATGCCTTCTAATCCCTTGGGACTCTCTCAAGCCAATCAAATTGGTGCTCAAGATTAACAGACACACCTTCCTACATCTGCCATCTTCTTTCTGTTCCGTGAGGCTTGAACTACAAAATTCTGCTGTGTCCCCTTGATTAATCCAAACATCTCTTCTGAACGGTTGACTAAGAACACAGGGGAACAGTGAGGGCTGGTTACAGAGCAGAACAGGCACACAGATGCCTGCCTAGCAAGTAGACATTCCCATTCTTAACCCCTCAGCATACCTGTTCTCTCCCCCCAACTTCCAAATTCCTGCTCTGTCATGTCTCTTGCATCCCCCTTCTTGCCCCCAGAGCTCTGCCAGGTGGTGCCGCCGAGCCTCTCTGAAACCCTCTGTGGACACGCTTCCTGAAACGACATCTTCCCCTCGACCGGGTCTCCACCTTTTGTTTCCAAGTAGCAGTGTTTTACTCTCTCGCCCTTACCAGCACTTCCCTCAAATTACGGCAGCCATGTGCGCGCCCTCCTGCGTGAAGGCGGGATGTCCATACCCTGGACACAGTCGGCGACCCAGCACGGCTCGGGCAGCCCTGACTCCTCTGCCAGAGGTGCCTTCCGGAATCCAGCCAGTGCTGGGGCGTTTTCCCAGGAACCGCTCAACGATGGAGAGTGCACAGCCTGGGAGGACAGCTACGAGCTGGCCCCGTACAATGTCACAGCACTGCCACTGAGTGGGCAATATCCCACCACAAATGAGGAGACTGAGGTCCACAGAGTGAAGTAATTTCCCGAGGCTGCTCAGTCCCCTCCCCTCCCAATTCATTTGTGTTCTTTCCAGTTGCCAGGCTGGTTTCCATTCCTGTGGCCTGAGTTATTTTCCTAAGAGGGGAATGTAGTATGAACATTGCTGAAAACAAGGCAGAATCGCTTATCCGTAATGACAGGGAGAGGCCCGAGCTGGACCCCTGTGGCTTCGAGCCTTTCCCAAAGCACCCGCCCAGAAGTGCGCCCCACGGGCCTCGAGGCCGGTCCTGGTGACCAGGACAGCCTCCGACATCCTCCAAGTCAGCGGCAGCTCAGACACAGCATTGCCGGGCAGGGCGCCTCTGCCAGCGTGCTGGTACCAGCTCCACCTTGGCTGTCCGAGCCCGGCACGCCCGGCCTCTGAGCCGCTCACCTGAGCCCCCTACTTGCGCCTCTCCGTGCGGCTTCCGAGCCAGAGCCGGCACGCCAGCCGCGCGAGGTTACCTGCACACGCGTGCACCTCTGGCTCTCAGACATGTCCTCCTCTTGCGCCCACCGCACCCAGACTCCAGGTCCCATTTTGTCTGTTTTCAGAGTGTTGGACCCCGAAGCGCCTGCAGCTCTTTGAGCAGGGCGTCCTCTGCTCCCCGGGAAGAGAGCTGCTGGCGGGAGGGATGGCTGGCTCTCACCCTGTGGGGGCGACCCCTGGGAGTGCCCGGCGGGGGCTCTGTGCCTTCCCCGAGTGCTGCATCCAGCCGGCACTCAGGGCCCATCTTGGGGGTCACGCCCCCAAGAAGCCTTCTGGACATCGCAACCAGACTCCCGTCCCTTGTGCTTGGATCTACCAGAATGCTGATGGGACCTTCTCGTGATCCCCTCTGGCCACATCTCATGTACACACTGAGCTGTGAATTTGAGAGCGAGAGCGTGTCTGCGTGTTGCTGCGGTATTCCTGGCGTCAGCTGCAGACACATGGCGGGACGCTGGGGGACCTGTGTCTCTGGGCCTAAAATACAAGTGAGACAGCGACTGACTGGATGATGCAGGAGGTGGGGCCGGGGTGTGCACACCAGCAGCACCTCTATTTGGATGCTATCCAGCCGCTGTTTCAGTCCTGGGCCAACATAGTGGAATGAGATAGTGATATCCGAGACTGGGATTTGGAATAACTGGGTCAGTGATCCCCATTACAGACAATCCTCAGTTAGCTACACCACGGGCTTGGGTGGGACCAGCGCTTCTGCCTCCAGATCAACACTCAGACTCCCCGGAGGCACAAGACAGCCCGTCCTTGCCATCTGTCTTCATTCTGTGAACTCTGATCACCCACTTCACAGGCGAGTGTCCCCCGGGAAGGTTGCCCCACAGGCCCCCCAGAAAGAACTGCACTTCCCGGCCATGGGAAGCCTCGGGCTGTGAGCAACCGCGAGGCTCCTAGCTGGGAGCAGCCTGTCATGCCGTCCCTGCAAAACACGCAGTTTCTTCTGCCAGTCCTGGGACAATCGACCGAAGAGTGACCCTGCTGTACAAGTGGGTGACTGAGTCCCCGAAGTGTCACAGCGGCCCACTGAATACATCCAGTGTCTCTGCTTCTTGGCCCACAGTATAATTCAGCATGTGTTCTGAGGGCACACCCCCTTCCCTTTTACCTCCCACATTAAAATCTATCACTGCGGGCTCAGAAATCCAAGATAACGCAGCAGCAGTTTGGGAGTATGGCCATCAATGGGGCGCAGACTGTGCCAGGCGGTAGGAATAGCGCTGCCCTGCAGCAGGAGCCAGGCCTCACTCCACTACATTCACAGTGTCATCTTGGAAGGCAAACTCAGCCCCTCCACAGAAGAGGAAACAGACTTGTGAAGTTCAGTTCCTCAGGACTTGCCTGTGGCAGAGCAGTGCGAGGGACTCAAAACCACGTCTGATCCCAAAGCAAAGGTCCTGTTGACTCCACCTATTGACCACAGGATTTTATGCATCTTTTTGACGAAAAATTATTTTGCTTTATTTTATTTATGTTATATAATAAAAATGTATATAACCAAGCACGGTAGTAATGCATGTTATAATCCCAGAATTTGGGAGGCCAAGGCGGGAGAATCACTGTGAGTTTGAAGCCATGCTGGCTACACAGTGAGTTCAAGGGCAGCCTGGAATAGGTGGTGAAACCTTATCAAATAAAACAAAAAATAAAATAAAATAAATACATAAAAACATATGATGCTATGGGCAAATTTATTATATGATATATGAAATATATCATATACAATTACATGTAGTATAAAATTTAAATTTTCATGAATTATTCGGGAAAGATCCTATTTGAATGTACACACCATCTAGAGACACTTGCAAAGAGGGGGAGGGGAGAAACTTGGACAGCGGTTTCTTAGGGTGGAGGTCGGAGAGGAGCCCACAGTGAGTGTTGCTGCATCCCATAATGACTGCAGGGACTTTCCTCATGATCTGAGCGGTCATTGCGTAAGGGAACAGAGGCTTGCGGAGCTCGGTGCTAAACTTCGAGAGCAAGGAAGTCGCGGAGTGTGGACTGACCAGGTCTGTCTGACCAGGATCCACTGTCCCTCTTCCCAGGGGCCTCAGAGATGTGAAAAGGGAAAGGGGGAGCAGCAAGGAAATGACCCGGAATCAGAGGTTTGCAGAGTGCTCATTCCCAGACTAGCTGGGTGCTCCTGCCCTCCGGGCCCGAGGGCCCCACCAGACTCTTTCCTCCCCACGTCGGTCTCACTCTGCTCCCTGAGTTGTGTCTGGCCCTCAGGGGCGCCCTGGAACCCTCAGCCCTCCGAGGTCCTTGCCCCAACTGGTCAATGGTCACTTCGGAAAAGGTCCCATCTCAGGGTTGGTTTCTTCTTCTGTAAGAGGACATAGCTGGAGATGGTATCTACGGGTCACTGAGCCCTCTGCCTTAAGGGTTTGTTTATAAACCTGCTCATCAAACAACAACGGCCAGCGTCTTTCCTGGTGCGGGGTGAGAGGTGACAGGGCCGGCCGATGTTGGCCCACCACACGTGTGCCGTGCTGTCTCTTCCCTCCAGCTTCAAGTGGCTGATTAGGCAGGAGCAGCCCCTGTGCTTTGCCTGGGGCTCTGCAGTCTGCCTGAGGGCACAAGAAGACGTTTCCATTCAGGTGACAAACACTTAGGCCCCCAAAATGCTTGGCACTCGCTCCCCATTATACAGACAGGAGAAAGCTGGGGCCAAAATCAGCCCTAAGCAGACACACAGTGTGTGACGCAGCTGCAGTCCTGGTCCAAGCTCCTGTGGGAGAGCCGCCAAAGCTCAGGTCCTCTCCGGCGACCACAGGAATCAGAGATGGCGGGCTGGGGACCACCCAGAGAGTCTTGGGAGCCCCGCCAGAGCCAGGGCCAGCAGGAACACCGAGGGACACACGTCCTTGGCAGACATGGTGTTCAGGGCCCTGTGGCTAGGCTGGCTGAGCCAGAGGGAGGAGGACACGAGCCACATGGGAGACACAGGCATCCATCATCGCCGGCCTCCTCTCCCAGTGATACCCACAGCCCCCAACCTTCTTCCCCCACCCCCCGTGCTCTGAGCAGAAGGCAGGGGCTGAGGGCCGAGGGCCGATCACGGGCAGCATGGAGGTGTCTCTGGGACCCTAGAATCCTGGGGCCAGGGGCCGTGCCCAGTGCCAGTATAGTCGGTCCCATGCCGGGCGCCCACAGGTGACCTTTGCTTCCTCTAGAGGCTGAGCACGTGCACGTGTGTGTGGCCACAAGTGCCCAGAAAAGTCCTCTGCTGACAGGCGCAGACCTGCAGCGCTTCCCCTCATGCCCCTTCTCTCTCCCTTTTTAACTGACTCACAAAATGAACCCCACCGCAATGCCCCCGTCTGCCCCACCCACCCCCAGCAAAATCAGCAACGTCAGATTCCCAAGGTCCAGGCTGAGTTTCCAGGGCATGAGGACCTCACCACACATGAGCAGGCCAAACCCAGAGCGAAAATGCGAGCAAAGTGGTTGCATCCTTTCACAATCGAGCCTTGTAAAAGCTGCCATCCCTATGCCGCAAGAAGACGGGGTGTTTCCAATGGGCCGAGTTTTATTTCACATAATTGTAACCATCTCAGCCTGTCAATTAATTTTGAATGTTACCTTTGGGATGGGATCAATTAGGGACCTGCGGGTTGAGTTCAGAATCATGATTAGCCTGTTTTATATTTTGCCCTTCGTTTTCTAAAATATACAATTGTGTGATTCTGCCCAATTTTTTAAAACATATCGTAAACCTATTTATTTTTTTAAACCAAAACAGACATGGGAGGCTGGTTAGTCACAGGAACCAAAGCGAAATGGAGGCTGAGGCAGGGGAACTTGGGGTTGCGATTTGATTAGAGTCGATTCTTAAATTTCCACAGCAGAAAACAGCGAGTGTGGCGTAATGGTTGCTGGATTTTCTTAAGAACTGAAATCATTAGGCCCTGGCTGAGATCCAAGCTCTTCCTTTACTGGGTGGGATTCGAAGTGGTGCTGAACACACTCCGGTCGTAGTCATTCACGTAATGTCACTGACGTGAGCTTTCGGAAGGAGACAAAGGACCTCATGTCCCCAAATGCTCTTCTGGCAGGAGATCGATAGCAGCACGAGAGGCGCTGTTCCTGGGCTGGTTCTGCCCCAAATTTGCGCTGACTAAAGCGGGCGGGGGCGGGTATGAGTGGTGCTGTGGGAGCTAATGGCCAAGACAAAGCCTCCTGGGGGTGGGCAGGTTTGTTCAGAGGTCACTAACACCACTGGAAGCTTCCTGCCAGCTCTTACACTGCTGCTCCCGCGCAGCCACAGCGGACAAGCAGGTGACGAGAGACCCCGAGTCGACCCGAGCCCCCGCCCTCCTTGTGCTTCACTGCCAGTGGAAACCCTGGTCTGCAGCCCTCACCAGATTTGTCGGGGTGACAGGCAAGCCCAGCTTCGCCAGCCAGGGACGCAACAAGCATGCAGATCAGGCCGAGCCTGGACTCCGGCCCTCGTCCAGCCCACTCTCTACCTTTCCAAGATAGTCATGTTCACTGCTGCCGTCTGGTGCGGGAGGAAAAGTCGGAGACGACGCGTCAGCAGAGCCCCCTTCCACACAAACCACACAGCAGAACACGACCAAAAGATGCTGTTGACTTTGCCAGCAGGCAGAAGACTCCATCTGGAGACAACTGCTTCCAACTGACAGCGCCCAAGTTGCCCTCTGCTGAGTGCTGACTGCTGGCAGCTCAGTCCCACCCTTTTAGGCACCCAGGCCATCGTCCTCCGCTGCTGTGTCCACACCGCCACCCCATGCTAGGTCAGCAGCCCTGTGCAGAATGAGCCCACCGACATTTTATCTGCATGGCAGCCAGATTCCCACGTGACCACAGCCCAGCTACACCCATGGATCCTCCAGAGAGACTCAAGATGCCAAAGGCCAGGCTGGATTCAGGCCGTGGACAGCGCCGGCTGGGCAACCTGCTTGGTCCTCCGCTCCCATCCGTCAGGGACAACACAGAACTCACTGTGGGGTCAGAGTGCACCCCTCCCTTTGAGCCACACCTTCTTCCTTACGTCCCACATGCCGGTCTCTCCCTTCTGTGACCTCCTACACTGTTAGCGTCTGGGCCACGTGGATGCGGCCCTCAATGTCCTTCTCATGATTCAAGGGTCCCGAAGAGCACTGATTGTGTGTGAAGGACCAGAAGGCGATGGTGGCGGCACAGTGAGACACAGACAGACAGGCCAGACTCTGTCTAGTCTGCAGGAACCTGCTTCCTCCTCTGGCGGAGTCTGAAGAGTCCCGTGGGCTCTCGGGAGAGCTGCTGTGCTCTTAGGGCGACCTGGGGCACCAGATCCTTGTAGAAGTGCCACCTCTGACCAAGGCTGTGTCCACCCGCTCCTGAAAGAGGTCATCGCCATCGATGTAAGTGTTCATATGAAGCATTTGTGGATGCACTAGGTTTTTAGAAGACACCGCTGGAGAGTGGAGGGAAGGGGTGACTGTTGCCAAGGACCGCAACGGGCGACAGCAGGTCAGGTGTTAAACACAGAGGGCAGGACCCTCCCCTGAGCAGGGCTCTCAAATACACTCCACTCCGACCCTCCACAGAGCGCTCACTGCCCCAGCCAGCCTCAGCCCCCTTCATCCCCTGCCCTCCTCTCCCTCGCAGGAGGACTCATCTTGCCTTCTCAGATGCGCTGCCTTAACAATTCCTCTTGGGACTGCTGAAGGCTGAAGATCTCAGATGCCCTTACTGATTGCCACAGTCTTCTCAAAGGCAATTTCTTCCTAAGGAAGGAATGTTAGTGTCAAATGTAAAGGAACAAACATTGTGCCTTAGGACACAGCTAGGTATGAACACTGCTCAATGCAGAAGTCCCTGCGTGTCCTGGACACCCTCCGCACGGGGCCCTGTGCAAGCCTCCACGCGTCCGAACTCCCGAATCCTCTCCAGTGTCTCCTGGTGAAGAAGCCGCAGTGGGGTGCAGTGCGTTGCCCAGAGCGCCCAGCTGGGCTCAGGCTGGCCTTCTAATCACCGAACCTGCTCCCACCACCAGCCACTTGCGAGGCACCAGGAGAGGCAGAGAGATCTGACGTGGGCCCCTCACCCAGCGACAGGATGCAATGAGCCATTAGAAACCAGTTCAGCTGGAAAGACAGACGGGCCTGGGCTTGGGTCCCAGCTGCTGGGAGCGTGTCCAGTCATGTTCACCAAGTCACCTCCTCACATACAAGCTGAGTGACAGTGGGTGCCCCCACGGGGCTATTTTGGGTGAGAAGATGAAGAGATCAGGCCTGGACACACTCAATGCAGGACTCGATGTGTCCTGAGCCCTGAGCCAGCACGGTCTTTGCGATCACAGCAGCTGTGACGTTTCAGCTTCCGGTACTTCGTGGCGGTAGCATTTGATGAAGAGACTCTTCCTGCCCCTGAATATCCCTCCTAAAAATCACCTGGGCAGCTGGCCGCTGTCTCACTGTGTGGACACAGGGCAGCAGACCTCATTGTTCCCTCGCTACGATGGCCTACTAGGAAACACTATTGTTCGTCTTATGGAAACCTTTATGTATGAAGGCTATTAAGGCTTGGTTTATATTTGCGGCAGAAGTTTGCTTGCCTGTTAATTTTATTTAAAATATTTTTGACATTTGGTTGTTAATTTTTATGTGCTCAAACCTACCTGAACTTTCCTTTGTGATTCTATCAGTCTCCATCAGCTTAGAAAATCCTTTCTGCACAGAGATTAGAGAGCTACTCCCAACATTTTTGCTGTACTGTAAAAATACTTTTTGAAATGCCAAGTGACTCATTAACTAAAGAGATTTTGAAATTTCAAATTGATGATTTCCTCTGCTGACAAGCAACCTTGACAATCTAGGGCTTGCAGAAAGGATTTTTCTCATAAGCCAGCCTGGGGATTAAGTAAGAGTCAGGGTTAAGTCCTTCCTCCCTAGGGTCACTTTCTGAGCTGGTCTACCACCCTGCCCGAACGGGAAGACCCCTGGAGCCTGAGAAGACTCGAGCCACCTAAAGATATGTCCATCCGTGTCGAGAGCCTGCTCGGCGTGGCCTCGGTCCTCCAGGGACCCTGCTCATCTTCCCTACAGCACTAGGATGTGTGGAGAAGAGACTTCGGAGCAAGGCCAGCTGGCCTGCAGCTCAGCCCCACCCTCGGCACCGTGTTTGCCTAAACCCACATGAGGGAATCCCCATAGCCGCTGCCCCTCGCTCAGACGATGGAGGGAGATAATGGAGCCAGCCCTCCGAGGACCAAATACAAGGATGCACAGAGAGCTCGGAGGCCAAAGCTGGCGACTGCGTCCTGTATCTTCTGCTGCACGGTGCCCAGGGAGAGAGGAATAAACCACTCTCGCCAGGGAGCAAGCCCCGGACCCCAGGGAACCCCAGCACTGGAGCAGGCGGGTGGTCCTGCATCCCGGGACAGGATGCAGTTTCCTGCAGCTCCCACAGCAAATCACCGCAAGCCAGTGGTTTAAACAAAAATGCATCTTCTCCCAGCTCCAGAGCCCAGAGGTGTGACATCGAGGCTGGGCAGGGCTGGCTCCTTCCGGGCTCTGAGAGAGACACGGTCCCAGCTGCCAGGGGCTGCTGCCAGCCCTGGTGCCCCACTGTCTCCTCTGGGAGTCTTTTCCTAGACATTCGCCGCGACATTTAGGGCCTGAATAATCTCGACTTGAAATCCTTAATTACAACTGTAAAACCCCTTTTCCCAAATAAGATCACACTCAGGGCTCCAGGCAGACCTGTGTTTGGGGGGCCACTCTTCCGTCAGCTCCGTGTTAAGTGAAGGCGGCAGGGAGGTAATAGTCAGCGTCTCCCTGAGCGCCACCCTTGAAGTTAAGTGAACGATATCTGAGTTACAGCATTTTAATCGTCTACACTAAACATCTAAACTGATAGAAAATGTGGATACTGAAACGCATAGAAACCAAAAGGGGAAGAGCGTCACCGCACGCTAGCCTGAGGGTGCATCCTCCGAGGGCCCAGGCCCTGCTGAGCACTCCAGGGATGGCAGAGTCAGGAAACCCCGCGGCTGGTATAAAAAGGCGCTCCCCACTGGACAGACGAGGGCTCCCGATGCTTTCTGTCTGCTGCTAGTCCTTCTTCTGACCGAGGAGGCAGATCGCTGGCAGGGAAGTGTCCAGGTGATCTGGATCTGCTAAGATAAGAAGTGCCGGCCACAGTGAGGAACGAGTCCCTCGCTGCCCTCCCCAGAGAGAGCTTCTGCCAAATGACACAGACTGCGCACGCACATCACGCGAGCCGCGTTTGTACGTCTCACATTCGCCATCCTGGAAGTGTTTTGCAAATTCACTGAGGTAGTTATAACTGTGATCCCTCAGTCCCGAGCCCCATTTTCCCTTTTCCGGATCAACTTCAAGTGAACTCTCAGGGGTTTCCTCTTTACTGGGATTTTGTTAATGCTCAAACATGATTTTCATGAAAATGTTAGCAGAGTGTGTTATGAGGGAATGTAAAGGCAACTTCAAGACCCCTCCAGAAAGTAACCAGACCTGGTTGTTGGTTCATAGAAAGCTTCCAGACATTCCTCGGTGTAGAGACAATGCGTAACCGCTTGTTAGTCTCCCCAGTCCTGCTGAGCAGTATTTTCAGCATGGCCCTCCAGGGTCTGCTGTGCCAGGGACCAAGCTCTTGGTGCTGGGTCTAGGAGACACAGGACTTCGGATCCATCTCCCACGGTGCTGGGCATTCACTCCCTTTGCACAGTAACCCAAGCCTCTGTTGAACCTTCCTCTCATCCATAGAAAACAAGTGCAAAGTGGGCAAAACGCAGATTCCTGGAGCTTTCCTCCAAAAATTCTGATCCAACTAAGTCTACTGTGGAATTCAAATTTCTCATTTTCAGAATTGATTGGTTACAAACTGTATTTCTCTTGAGCTATAGAACTCATTTGAATAATCCATCCAGGAAGCCAGCGTGTGATTATGTGAAAGCAGTGATGGGTAGCAGGTAGGGAGGCCAGAGTGGGCCACACATCCTTCGCTGTGCAGAGCTTCTAGGCCTTTAAGTTACAGGATCTAAAAACCACAGGCTTAACTCATTATCTTTGCTATCTCTTTCAACCTTTTCCTTCAGTTTTCCTCTGTCTGTTCATTAGAGGCAAGTGTTCACTAAACCAAGAAGCAATCAGAGTACAGCCAGCTGCAGGCGTTACCCTGCCTGCCTAGGACCCCTAGGCTACGCGAGAGTCCACCTGCAGCCAGACAGCTTCAGGAGGAGCTGGTGCCCACTAAAGTCTCTAAAGTGGCGAGAGTCACCTGATGGTCTCCTGGAACCTTGCCCCAGGTCCCAGGGTAGGAGTAGAGCCCTAGGGTGGTCCCAGGACATCAGGACACTGTGCCTCCATCACTACAGAAATAAAATGCCATCACTCTCAGACCTCAGTTTACCCTTCTCTAATTGTGTTCCCCTCCGTCCTATCACCCTCCCCACACAGCCCCTCAGGTGTCGCTCTCCTGGGTCAACAGGTGACTACCTTCAGTCTGCCCTCATTTCCTGGGTGCCACGGGGTGCAATTTAGTTCGTATGAATTTTAGATTCAGTCACTCATTGAGGAGAATTTCCAGTTCTTTTGGATTTTGTACCTTGTATTTTCACCAGGTTCCCGTGTGTGTGTGCACACTCAGGTCTGTGTGTGTGTTGACCTAACCCTCTGAAGGTAACCCTAAACCTGAGGTGTGAGGTAGTTTCCCCTGGAATATGATGTTCCACAAAGACCATGGTTGGGCTCTCCATTAATTCAGTTCACTTAGGATGAACAGCAATAAGATTGGGAGGAACTAGACTGATGTGAAAACTGAAAACCAGGTTATTAATCCCAGGGGAAGGCTAATGAAGAGAAATCTGAGGAATATAATTGCCCTCCAAAAATTCCAGGGACCCTCATTCTCCTTCACACCCATGTCAGCTGCCTGGTCATCAGGTCTTCTCCTGCTGCTTTCCCACATGCAGAGAGCCTGTGTGTGTTTACGCCATTATCACTGTGGCCCGCTCCACACCTACGTCTGCACGACACTGTCTGGCATCGATCTATGCACACCGGGCTCTCACTGAGGGTGTCGGACCTCCTGGGTTTGACTTACATCACCCCTCCACCAAGCGCATAACCACCACTCTGGACTTGCCAAATGAATGAGTGAAAAATGAAAACACAAAATAATAAAAAGTAGAGGCCTGCTTGAATAATAGGATTGATTAATTCACGCATCAGTTACATTCTGTCCTCTGTGAAGCTGTGAGCCATCCCCAATATTAACACACATGTAAATTTCTACATGTGTTAATTTCACAGCCAGAATTCACACTTGATAACATTTTCATGTGTGAACACTTAAAATGAAGGCAAAAGATCTTTCTTCAACTAACATGATTACCCTTGACAGTAGCAGTATAAACAGACTCATGTGGGAAATTTTTAATTATCTTTCTGCTGTTGACATCATTTTGTTACAAACCATGAGAAGACATCTTATTGGGAAACACACTGGGGCCTCCCATATGGAAATCTGCAGAATACAAGCAAAGGCTATCTAACTGCAGGACTTTTTCATGGCTTTTCTGCCAGACAAACCCAAAAGCCAGCAAGCTGGCCACAGTAGCTTCCTCTGTGTGTGTGTGAAGCCCTCATGTTAAAATCCAGTTCCGTTATTGCTGGCCGGCAACTATTAGAGGGCTGAGATTATTGGAGCAGTGAGGCATGGAACCATCCACAAGAAGTTGTCGATCAGCAGAGAGATGTGGGCATCTCATTCTTTCTTTATTTAACAACTGTTGCTTAAGCTATGAGACAGGCACTTTCACCAAACCCTGCTGACAGACAGGAATAAGCAGGTGTGGTCTACGACCAAAGAGAGCTGTGGTGTAGCAGGAAAAGTTCATATTAAGTCAGAAGCAAACCAATAAATAGAAACGATAAAGACTGTGAAGGATTTTATGGGCAAAGGAGAGTCTATGAAAGAGAATCGTAGGGATAATGCTCTTTAAAGGGAGGGTTCAAGGGGACCTTCACAAGAAAGTAGCAATTGTGCCGCCGTCTACCTGCAACCTCACAGTTCATGTTTCCGTGAATGTAATGAGGGCTGGAATAAGGAGCAACAAGTTCCGTGGGAAACGGGAAGCAGACCTAGACCTCCAGCTCCCACACTCCATGGGAAGAGGTTCTGTCTGGGTCTTGGGAGTGGGTAGAGCCTGGATATGCAGAAAGCTGTATGAACCAAGGAAGGGGAAGGAGGCAGAAACACTCAGGGGATCAGTGTGCAGGGGAGGGGCTGAAGAACAGAGGGAGCAGGTAGAGGGTCTCAGATGCAGGCTGAGGAGCTGACCACTGTGCCATAGGACAGGAAGGGCCAGCGGGGCTGCAGGGGGCACGGACTGCTGCTCCTCTGCATTTATTCGTTTATTTTCCTTTGTCCATGTTTGCGGTGCATAGTGCTCAAATTCCTTGTGGGGAGTTGGTCTGTGTGTATAACACATCTTCATTCTTTTTTTCACCCACTTCCCTCTGCTCCCTCCTTCCTCCCTCCCACTGAAGAAAGATCTATCTCCATTCTTTCTATTGTCCATCTTTTATTTTGCTGTTTATTTATGTTTTGAATTTCTCATGTAAGAGAAACTATGCATTATTTAATCTTGTGTGTCTGATTTATTTCACTTAACATTATGGTCTCAAGATGCGTCAGTTTTCCTACAATTAGGTCTATCCTTCTTCCTGGCAGAGTAGTACTCCATTGTGCCTAAATATCACATTTACATAATCCATTCATCTGAGGCTAGATGTAGAGGCTGCTTCCAAGATTTAGCTATTATGAGTTGCGCTGCTATAAAAATCAACCTGTGCTTTTAAAACACCATCAGGCATATGGGCAAGCATGATTGTACAAAGGACACTCTGAGCTCAGCAAAACACCTAGATCCAGATGATATCATTAAAACACAGTGGAACTGCTGGGGCTAGTGGTGCGTGCCTATAATCCCAGTGCTCTAGGAGGCTGAGGCAAGAGGATCCCAAATTCAATCCCAGCCTGGGCAATCTGGTGACTTAGCTTAGAATAAAAAATAAAAAGGGGGTTGGGGACTTACCTCAGAGGTAGAGTGCTTGCTTAGCAAGTGCAAGGCCCTGAGTTCGATCCCCAGGCCCCCTCAAAATAACAAATTAATAAATAAATAAAATAGAATAAAATGGGCTGGGGATGTAGCTCAGTGCAAGGGCCCTGGGTTCAGTCCCCACTGGTGAGAACAAGCAGACTCTGGGAACAGTAGGGAAGGATACAACAGATGGCAAGCGCCAACTGGACTGATAAATGTTCCTGGGTGGGCGGCACCCAGATCGCCTTGACGGTGGCAGCATGACGGGTGTTGTGCTGCTGGAGCCCCAGAGCCGCGGCCTGGGCGGGGCGTGAACTGGCAGGCAGGCTGAGCCCCAGGGCCCTGTGCATCCCGGTGCCTGACCGGAGGGTCCCCCAGGTTCCCACTGCTGACAGTTCTTTACTGGGGAAACAAATCACTGTAACTTTCACTGCTGTTGGGAAGCTTGAGGCTGGCTCACACGCAGACCACGGAGGGACTCGGGCCCCAGGAGGCGGTGGCAACAGTAAGCTCAACTGCGAGGCCTTGGAAAACTTCCGTTTCCGAGAGGCTCGCGTCCCCCTCCTGGGAGCGAGGGTTACGGGGCACTGCAGGCTCCATGCCCTGCGTGGTATTTAGTACCAGGGCTCCTGTTTAATCTGCGCGAGACTGACCCTAAAACGAATAAGCAGCTAGTGTGTTTGCAGCAGGCCTCTGCCTCATAGCTCCGCATCATTTATGAAACATTTTCGCCCATACTGCTCTTCTGATCTTCAAAACTGCCCAGCAGAGTCAGTGCTGCTGGCCCTCTCTCATTTAGAGAAACTGAGGCTCGTAGAGGTTCCAGAGGTGCCCAAGGTCACACCCAAGGTCAGGTCCAGAGAGCCATCACGGTGAGATGTGTTCTGTGCCACACTTTATAGTTAACGATGCCCTTCCCTGGTCCTCAGCTCAGTCTCCCCGAGAGTCATGATTGCAGCTCGTTCCTGACACCCTTGAAGGCAGTGGGGCAAGGACAATGTCAACCCTGAGCCGTCGGGCCAAGCGCCATCTCTCTGTGCAGTCAGGAGGAGGCGTTGATTCCGTGACCATCTGGTGGCAGGACTCGGCCGTCGGATGGCACAGGAGCCTGTGGTGCCCGCTTCTTTCTGCGCCCTAACTTCCTCGGAAATGTCAGACTCCAGATCCATGTGCCCCAAGTTCGAGAGCCTCACCTTCACCCTGCACACCATGACCCTCGCTTCACCAAGACTCCACAGTGGGTCCACATCCTGGGCCCACTGCCAGCCCACGCTCAGAATGCGGGAGGAAGCTGCGGACAACCAGGACACTGAGCCCCCCTTACCAGGTTGCTCATTGTCAGTGGGTCACACACACACTCCATGAGCAGGGAAGCAAGAGGCAGAATGGAGCGGAGACGCCTTGCTGGGGACACACAGGGAAAGGGCTCTCTGTTCACACTGCGCAACAGAACCCCCCACACTCAGCCCCAGAGACCTCCAGTTCCAAAGTTCCTTCCTGGAGCTGCGGCCACCTCCCTCTGCCCAACTCTGCCCTGCAGCC
>PVJO010002624.1:66307-140000 GCA_004026905.1 Hystrix cristata
CCCCCCCCCCCCCGCCCCGCCTCTCTCTCGCCTTCCTGGCCCAGAACAGGCAGCTGGAGGCCCCACTTCCCGAGCCAGCCCAGGTGGCCAGCGGCCTGGCCGAGACACACTCACGACCTCTTGGCACATCTGGGACGCACTTTAAATTAACCACAACCACAAAGTAAGTTTTTTGAGTCAAAGATAGCAAGAGATGAAGCAAGTGCCTCGGCCCACCTTGCTAGAGCACACAGGGAGTCCAGGCCACTTCCTCTGCCTCCATCTCTGCCCGGGAAAGATGAACTGGGTTCCGCGAGTGTAGACATGGGGCTGACGTGAGCCTGGCAGCCTTTCCTCAGCGGGAGCAGTGGGAGGACAGGAGCGAGTTGCCAGGACCGGCGCGAGGCCTGGGGAGGGCACCTGCCAGCCCAGAGCCCTGATCTCAAGGAACTGGATCCCAAGAAACATCCGCCTGCTTAAGGACAGGCTCATTCGTCCTCCGCCCAAGTGTCTTCCCTGCCTGAGACCCTGCTTCACTGACTATCTATGAAACAAGCACTTTGTGTTTATTTTCCCACTTGTCGGGTGGAAATAAAATCACGAATCCCCCAAACCTCAGGAAAGGAAATCTGCAAGGCCCGGCTTCCGAATGGGAATAAGAAGCACATCCAGTTTCATGCTTTGCTCACTTTCAGAGGAGAAGAGAAATAGCAGAGCAGTTTCGTGCAACAGAGATTGGACAGCCAGTTTTTTAACACGCTGCGAGCCGGGGTCTCCCATCACGGGTGGGTCTGCCCAGCATGTAGACCTCTGTGACGGACAGCAGGCTGGCTCTCCCAGAGACCTCCACCAGGAGCCCAGGGCGGGTGGGCAAGATGGAGGGGATACGGGAAGGTGATGACAGACGGGCAGTCCCGATGGGGGAGGAGAAGAGTCTCGAAGCAGCCCAGCCAGTGGAGACCCCGGCAGGTGGGCCTGACAGAGGGCCTTAGAGCATGGGAAAGGCCCAGCCCTGCCTCTGCGAGAGGTTGCCCGGGTGGACAGATTTTCAGGGTCACTCTCCGACCTGTCTCCGGAAAAGCAAGGACGGCCAGGCCCTCTCTGCTGATCTTCACACCACACGCAGGACAGGCCAGGCTGGCCTGGGCTCTCCGCGGCACTTCCGCCACCTTGGCCCCAGCCACCCCTGCCCTTTGGCTGCCACTGGGAACGAGTGCCCTTCCGGTCAAGTCTGCTTTGACTAATTAATTTATTCCATCTGTTCTTTCCTCTGGAACTTGGACCATGACACAAAAGGCTCCAAAACAGATTTGGTTCTTCTATTGATAACCAGGTCACTCATAATTGACAGAGTAACATGGGGAGGGCTGAAGGAAGGAAGGGCCTGAAGCCTCTTCCCTTTCACCTGTCTGGCTGTCAGGAAAGCTGCTGCTTTACCCGGCATGTGAAGAGATGGAGACATCTGAAGCAGCCTAAGAAAGAAGCAAATCTCTACACCACAGGGGACCTCTAAAGCTTCACTCTGCTCAAGTTATTAGTAGAAAGAATAGGGAGAAAATGAATGAACACCACCTGTCAGGTCCTGACCATGAGAAGCCCCTGGCCAGGTGCTCATGTGTTTCCAGCCCCGTGTCTCACCTTGAGTCACTTGGACCCGGAGTGGCAGAAGAGTTCAGGCTCATGTCTGAGTCGCCCTAAATCTCCAGGCCTGTCCAGCTACACTGAGACCTGTGCGTGTTTTGCTGTTGTGTCCCCCAAAATTCTTTTGACTCTGAGTTTTTAGCAGGATCCCCCTGTGTCTTCAGAGGTGGGAAGATACAAGGTATGATCAAAAGCAAGAGTGAATGTTTGAATTTTAAAATTCACTGCAGTAAAAGGCACATTGACGTTCACCGTCCTCCGCCTGGCTGCAGACACACTTATCCCGTTGTTCTTTCGGCTTTCTGGAGCAGCGCTGGAGTCCTCTTCCATGAGTGTCTTTAGCTGCATTGTCCTGGCTGCCTCCATAGTGCCATCGACTTTTCATGGTCATTTTGACTTTGGGGAAGAGCCAGAAGTCACACAGTGCCAGATCCGGTGAATAAGGTGGACGAGGACACGGCGTCATATTTTTATGAGCTGCCTTTCTGTTGGATGGTGCACAGCAGCAGAATTCACTATATTTTTGATCCCACCACAAAGACACTCAGGAAAGAGGTCTCCAGAGCTGCTGCAGAAAGTGGCCAGGGCGATGGGATAAGAATGAAGCAGGGGAGTGTCCTGGGTGTGCATGGCAATGTGTCTTTCCCCGTAATGTTTTTCAGTCTGAATCTTCACCGTGTGTTTTGGTCACCCTCATCAGCGTGTCCCAGCTGCCCTGACAGCTTGGAAGACACCCGTGTTGCCCTCACATC
Source organism: Hystrix cristata (assembly GCA_004026905.1). Lineage (NCBI taxonomy): Eukaryota > Metazoa > Chordata > Mammalia > Rodentia > Hystricidae > Hystrix > Hystrix cristata. Next base: position 68,680 of record PVJO010002624.1, read on the forward strand.
CAAGCATCCTCCATCGAGTGAGTCACCTGCGCCTGCCATCAGAGGCTCCTTGAGCACACTGGCGGCGGTTTCTGATTAGATTGCCCATGTTGCCTGTCGAGCGCCTGGGTCAGCTCTCCTTGCACCCTGGCCTAACGCCTGGCACTGGAGAAGCCAGGCCACGTGGCCCGGTTCGGCCCAACATCGCGTGACAGCTCACATCAAAGGAGGCCACTCCTGCCACAGCCCGCAGACAGCCCCATCTGCACACCAGGTGCAGCCGTTCAGAGTCCACATCCACATTAGTGTCCTGCTCTCCACTACGGCTTGGTGGAGCAGAGGAAAAGAGTGCAGCGTGGCACCCCCTGGCCGTGGGGCTGGGGTCAGGCCGGGCCGCTCCTGCCTGGCAGACAGACGCGGCCTTGGCAGCGGGGGGCAATGCATGGCCCGCAGTTTCCAGAGCATGCGGGTGCGGGAAGCTCTGCCAGCTCTCGGCCCTGCCAGGCCTCAGGTGTTTCTTTGTGTTCACACCGAGCGCTGACATCGTTTTCCTCTCCGGTTTGGAAGAGGTGGTCCAGCGTGTTTAAGCACAGTGGTTGCAACGTGTCAGAGTGGGAATTTATTATCGCAGCCCCAATAGGTCTTAATAAGCCGCCCACAACTGTTTAGGCGTTTATTCTACTAACGGCTGTTCATTCTAGTGGCTGCACCTGAATATTCATGAGCTTCCGTCCCCAGAGCTTCAGTACAGCAGCTCTGAGAAACTGCGGCGAACGTTCTGGATGGTTCCACAGATACAAACACCCAGCAGCGACGGCCAGGCTGGCCTCAGGCTGCAGCATAAAACATTCATGCGGGTGGGTCTGGGGCAGCGCTCACCAACCCAAACTAACCCTCCCCTTCCGTCTGACTGGACACGGCCAGCAGACAAAAGTCCAGGAGAGCAGGGCCCAGAGAGCAGCCCCCTGCCCCGTCCCCTGCAAGGTTCCCAGAGAATCCTGGAGGAAGGGCCGAGCACTGGTGCATGGGGATGCCTGGGTGTAAAATTATCAGAAGAGGAGGGAATGGCAGTGGCTCCCCTAGAGGGACATAACTGGGAATGACAGGGTCAAATTAGCAAGAGGGTCTGACGCGCACTTCAGCAAGATCTCCTGCTCGGGCGTGTGTCTCCTGCCTTTCCAACAGAATGCTAAGCAGGAAGGTTCAAGCCCGTCTTTGTGACTGAACAAATGTCCTCCTTGGGCAGGTCACTTAGCCACCGTGCCTCAGCGTCCTCATTTGTGAACGGGCCGGGCGGGGAGGCTGTCAAGGAAGACGGTGCGATGATGACGTCTTGTAGAGCTGGGTGCTCATTGTGCACCGTGAAAGCCTCCTGTTGTTTGTGAGTTGCCCAGGAGAAGGTTTGCAGAACTGGTATAAAAGGCGCAGCCAAGGAGGAGTAGACGTCTTCCTGGCCTTGCCATGGAAACCTGGCTCCCTCACTGAGAACCCTAAGAAAGGTGGGAACATGGGCTGCATGTGGTGCTGCAGTGTGGTACAGGGAAGGAAGAATGGGCCGCGGTGTGGGAGGGGCAAGGTTTGCACAAGCAGCAGCACAAGGGCTGACAGGTGAGCCACTCGCGCAGCGCTTACTACCCCAGTCCCTTTGCTTGGGAGAGGCAGGACTTTCTGCCTCATGCCTGTGTCGCAGGCAAGAGAGGGCGTGAGCATCCTGGCGGTGCAGGCGGGAAGCAGCAGAGCAGCAGGGTTCCCTTGCCCGTGGTGTGCCAGTCTCCCTGCAGTCCGGCCAGGAGCCCTCTGCCACACCTGTGCATCTTGCGACCACAGCCGAGGCATGGACAGAGGCCGCATCTCTAGCCAGCTGCTGGTTCTACCAAGCCAGAGTCCAAAACCAGAGCCACGAGAGAGGACAGAGAATGGGCCCTTTCCGGTTTCCACTGCCTGAGGCCGCCTCTTCCCTGCAGAGCCCTTGGGGTAAAGGGATGGTGGGTGACGATCACTTATCCAGGAGGGGAGCTGAGCTGCTGGGGAAGAGGCTGCCCGCACCCCTCCTCTGTTCCCAACACCACACATACGCTGTCATCCTCCATTTGGTTCAAATCCGCATCACTGTAGACAAATCCTTCCCAACCCCTAGGAATGCTGGCTTTGGTTTCACGTCAAAAACTCAAGTCCCTCCTGGTATCTGGAAATTCAAAATAAAAGAAATAGCCCCCATGTGGTGGTGCACGCCTCTAATCACAGATGCTCAGGAGGCTGAGGCAAGAGAATTGCAAGTTCAAGACCAGCCAGGGCAACTTAGCAAGACCCTATCTCAAAATAAAATAATAAAGTAAGGTAAAATAAAGTAAAATAAAACAAAATGGATCCCAGAATGTTGGTGCAGGCTTGTAATCTCAGCACTCTGGGAGACCAAGGCAGGAGGATTGACAGTTCAAGCCCAGCTTAGGCGATTTAACAATTTAGCAAAGCCCTGTCTCTCACACACACAATAAAAATGTCCAGAGATGAGCTTGTGGGCAAGCCCTGGATTCGATCTCCAGTACTGAGGATACGAGGAAGGAAAGAAAGAAGGAAGGAAGGGGAGAAGGAAGGAAGGATACTTATTTTGTGGTCATCAAATACTGTCTATATAAACTATCAATAATGTATATTGATCAAACACAGTTGTCCGAGTATTTAAAGCGTTGTGTTATGATAACAGAGGTACTCCTTTATTCATACTTCAAAGAGCAGCGCCATCTGAGGGACTGATCACAGCCCAAACTTCAAAACCCAAAACCGTAGTAAATAGTGTCTGGGGCTATCTTCGACAACCAGAATGGGACACGAAAATAACTGATTTCTAACTGACAAAATCATGGCTTTTGCCAATACTGCTGTGAATTGCTTCTAATCGTAAGTCTTAGAAATGATAAGTTTTAGTTGTAGATTAATAAACATAAAGGTGTCCTTTGTTTCTCACCCAAATCCATAAATCCCCGGAACCTATTCATGGATCCTTGTTTCCAACCTGGGGACAGTTTTCAAACTTGAGACGATTAATTATTTCTAAAAGTCTTAGAAACAGAATGAGATCCTTGTTTTCCAAATGAACTAGGAAGCGAGATTCCAACGGGAAACATGGAGCAGCAGGCCTGCGCTGACACTGCCCGAGGCCTCTGGCCTCCCCAGTCCCCACACGGCCCCGCGCAGCACACAGTGCGCTGCGGTTTCCAGCACTCTGGGCGGTGCTCGGCTTGCTCAAGACGGGACACAGGTGGTTTTTGCGAGCGAGTTTCAGGGATCCCAGGTTCCGGGGAACATTCGGGTGGCCTTGTTCCTGCCAAGCACCTCCTTGAGCAGTAATGGTTTCAGGCTTAGAAGGAAAGGATCCATTTTAGCAGATGAAAGAAGAGAGATCAGCATGGAAACCTGAGCGGAGATGAAGAGCAGCGCCAAAAACTCACAATGGAAACCATCCGAGGCATCCCGGGCCTTTCGTCAGATATGAATGATTTCTTTTTCTAGTGGAGAGGGTAGGAAGAACGTGAGAAGAAGGGCTTGGGTGCTTTTTATGAACAAACCTCTGTCTGGGAAGCAGAGGCTGGCTCAGGTTGCAGCTTCTGCGCAGCTTCCGAGCCGTCAGAGGGAAGGGGTTGAAAGACGCTCCAACCCTGGCGCTGTGATGCAGCGTCTTTTAGCTCCTCCGGCTTTCCGACCGAGTTCATGCTCCTTTCTCTGAAGTCCTCTGTCTAGATGTGCAGCGCATGGCGGGCAGAAATGCGCTTGATCAAGGGTCCTATAAAGGATGCTACGCACACCCAGGCGTCTCACAGTAATCGTCAGGAAAATGTGTTAGTCTGAGAGACCCAGACAGGACGACACTCTTTGAAGACCTAAAAGGCAGGATTTTCTTAAAAGTGTTTCACCCTATTCTGAAGAACTGGACTAGTAGCTTTCTTATCAAAATAAAAAGAACTATAAGTGATGTATCGTGGACTATGTGGGCAGAAGATGGTCCCTTTCATACATTTGTTGGCCTGTTTAAAACTCGCGCACTAAGTAGCTTTTGTGATTGACAAACAGAGGTGGGTGTTGGGAACACACTGGAGAACAAGATCGATTCCTCCTGGAAGAACTGACTTTCAGCTTCAGCATGGCCACACGTCACCTGGGACACATGTTGCAAAACATATTCCGGAGCCAGTGACTTTTCTCATTGCTGAGACAAGATACCTGACACCCAAAGTCAAAGGAGGAAAGGTTTATTTGGCTCACGGTTTGTACGGTTTCACTCCATAGTCTGCTGGCTCCAAGGCAGGGTGGCAGACAGGCATCGCAGAGGAGAAACAGTTTATGGCAGGCAGAAGAGAGCAAAAAAGCGAACTTAGCAGCTTCTTTGTGCCCCTTTTATATTCTGTCTTGGCTACTGGACTTAGGGTGGGTACCAAAACAATCAGCGGGCTGATTTAGTGATCATTCACCCTTAATCCTAGTATTGTACCATGAGTCAGTCACATCTCTGAAAAAGCCTCAACTCTGACTGCATGAGGCTTTAGGGGACATCTGGACACAAGCCATAACAGTCAGCAACCTTGGAAGGAGGGAGGCTGAGGGATTAGCACCTTTAACAAGCTCTGCAGTGAGTCTGGCGCAGGTGGCAGGTGGCCCACACTTTCCTGTCCTTGTCCCGTGCGCTCCACGGCAGTGCCCATTCCTTGCCTCAGGGCCCTTACGAATGGTTTGCCATACTCCCTGAGAGCGCAGTCCTTCAACACCAGGTCCTGCGTGTTCAGCGATTCCCCTCCGGGATGCTCCGCGTCTGTCCCGACACGCTGACTGCGCTGGTGACGTCTCACTGCAGCCTACTGCTCTCTAAACTGAGTGTCTGCCCCACCTTTCCCGGCTTGTGGCTTCTCCACTGCGAGCGTCTGCGTGGGCAAGGGAGGGCCACGTGATGCATGTAAGGTGCCAGAGTCCCTGCTGCGTGAAACACTGCCCTGCCACCGCACGGTGTCATCCCGGGACGTGACAGCGGGCAGCCCTTGTGGCTGTTCACCCGCACATTCGTGTGTGGTTCCACGCATTTGCACACGAGCTCTAAGTAAAATCTTCTGTTTCCTGACTAGGCAGGCTGTTATAAATATTAATTTCCAAATTCTCAGGTATGAACCATGTAGAGGTAGGAGTCCACAGAAGGATTCGATCTTTCTTGATTCTGTTTTTAGGAAGATACTCCGATGGGAGAAGCCAGATTCCAAGTGCAGTGTTCCTCTCTCTTTCCTCGGAGCACGTAGAATACAGGACTAGGAGTGCCCTGTCTGCAGCCCCTGCTTGCAGCCCACGAGACCAGCTTCACTGCCTGCCCAAGCACAAACCGTGTTTTGTAACATTCCCTGAATCAAATACATCCCAGTGGATTCCAACTATTTAGAAGTTAGCCCTTATTAATGTGGTAATAGCTTGCTATTTAAAAATTACTTAAGGTTGAGCTGAATTAGTGAAAATGTGAACTATAAACTGTATTTTCAGAGAAATTTTACTATCAAATATGTCTAATTGAAGTATTGCCAAGTAGCATACCTGCTGCCTGGCTTCCTTTATTTTTTTTAAACTAAGAGAAGACAATTTATTTAAAAGTGGTGAAAAGGGGGAAAGGGAAATGAGAGATAGCTACTCGATGAGTAGGGAGCATTCAAAAGTGAAATACTCCTGCCCTGCTTGCTTTAATGAGCACATAGAAGTCATTTGTAGCTAGTGCACAGCGGCTACTGGAAGGCTCACTCGATGTTCTCAGCTTAGGACACACATATTCCCAAAACATGAATCATGAGAAATACCCAAAATTGGCCCTGAGTGATCAACAACGATACCAATGCACAAGTAAGCCCAGATCATTTTTTCAAGTGTGTTTCAGTCGAAAACATCAATGATTCTCTGATTAACTAAATTTAACATTGTTTTCATTTAATTTGGTAAAATTCCTTATACATTATTATAAATAATTGATAGATTCTGCTAAATCCAGTGACTTTAATGATTTTCCCAGGTGTCTTTGGGGGAAAGGGTCCAGGACTGGCACCCCCACCCCAAGATACCAGAGCCTGCAAGCGCTCGATGCCTGAAATGGTGAGATGGTGAGACGGTGTGGTGAGAGCTGTGTACAACCTGCCGTCCCACCCCATGCACTCGAGTCATCTCCAGATTACCTTTAATACTTGATATGGTGTAGATACTGCATAAATAGCTGTCAGACTGTAGCACGTAGGGAATAATAACAAGAAAAAAATCTAGAGGTTTCAGCACAGGTACCATTTCTTCACTGGAACATGTTTGCAATAGATAATGATTATAATCACTGTGGGGAGTTGGTACATATACATTCTTTTTTTGTCCCCTAACCTTCCCATCCCTCCTTGCTCCTTCCAACTCTGGGTCCCATTCACCTTTGCAAAAGCTCAGTTGCCCTTTTTTTCTTTCAATTTTTTTTCATCCCCTTTTCTCACCTCCCTACCCCTGCTCCATCTCTTATTCCCCTTCTCATTTGAAAAAGATCTCCCTACTTCCTATCATCTATCTTTTATTTTGCTCTTCATTTGTATTTTGGGTTTCTCACATAAGTGAAATTGTGATACTTAAATTTGTGTGTCTGATTTATTTCTCTTAATATTATGCTCTCAAAATACAACCATTTACTTACAAATGTCCCAAGTTTATTCTTCTTTATGGCAGAGTAGTACTCCATTGTACATAAATGCCACATTTTCTTTATCCATTCATCTGCTAGTGGACATAGAGGCCACTTCCAAGATTCAGCTGTTGTGAACTGTGCCCTGTAAGTGTGAGTGTGCTGGATCACTGTAATGCGATGACTGGAAGTCTTTGGGGAAGATACCTAGAAGGGGAACAGCTGGGTCAAATAGAAGTTCTACTTCTAGTTTTTTGAGGAATCTTTATACTGATTTCCATAGTGGTTGCACCAGTTTACACTTCCATCAGCAATGTAGCAGAAAGGTTGCTTTTTCCCCACAGCCTCACCAGCCTTTGTTGTTATTTTATTTCTTAGTGATAACCATTCTTTGTAGCAGAAGACAGAATCTCAGTGTTGTTTTAATTTACACTTCTGTAATGGGCACTGATGTTGGACATTTTTTCATGTGTTTATTGACCATTTGCACTTATTCTGAGAAGCGTCTGTTTTGGATAACCATTGTTGGACTGGGTCTTTAATTTTGGAGGGGGCTATTTTTTATAGTTCTTTACATATTAGTTCTCTGTCTGAGGAATAGCTGGCAAAATTTTTTTCCCATTCTGAAAATTGTTTTTGCACTCTGTTGGTTGCTTCCTTTGCTGTGCAGAAGATTTTGAATTTGATATGATCCCATTTGTTGGTTCTTGGTCTTATTTCTTGTGTCACTGGGATCCTCTTCAGAAAGTCCTTGACTATGCCTATGTCTTCAAGAATTTTACCTATTTTATCTTCCAGCAGATTGTTTCTGTTTTAACATTTAGATCTTTGATCCATCCTGATTTTAGTTTAGTACATGGTGAGAAATATGGATCTAGACTCAATCTTCTGCATGTGGAGATCCAGGTTTCCCAGTAACATTTATTAAAGAGGCTACCTTTCCTCCAGTGTGTTTCTGGCCTTTTGTCGAAGATGAGATGGCTGAATGGGCCTGGGGTTGTTTCTGCATCCTCCATTCGGTTCCACTGAGGCACACATGTCTGTTTTTGTGCCAGTACCATGCTGCTTTCATCACTGCAGCTGTGTAGTGTAACTTCAGATCTGGGATTTTGATGCTTCCTGCTCTGTTTTTGTTACCTTCAGCTGTCTTGGGTCTCTTCTGCCTCCTCATGAACTTTTTTCTAGTTCTGTGCGGAACATCATAGGTATTTTCATTGAGACTGCAGTGAATCTATACATCATTTTTGATAATATGGCCATTTTGACTATATTGTTTCTGCCTGTCCAGGAGCAGGGCTCATCTTTTTGGACGTCTTCTCTGATCTTCTTTTCCAGAGTGATGTAGTTTTCCTCGTACATGTTTTTCATTTTCTTGGTTAAGTCCTAAGTACAATATATAATTTTTCTTGATACTGTTATGAATGGTATTGTTTTTCTAATTTCTTTCTCAATGAGTTCATTACTAGTGTATAAGAACAGTGTTGATTTGCGTGTGTTGATTGTATGTCCTGCTACAGTGCTGAATTTGGTTCTTAATTCTAGGAGTCTTTTGGTGGAATTTTTTGGGTTTTGTAAGTAAATAACGCAAATAATGATACTTTGATTTCTTTCTTTCTTGCACATATATATATATATATATATATATATATATATATCTTTTATTTCTTTCTGTAGCCTGATTGCTCTGGCTAGTGTTTCTAGGACTACGGTGAACAGGAGTGGTGGTAGTGGACATCCTTGTCTTGTTCCTGACTTTAGGGGGAAAGTTTTCAGTTTTTTCCCATTTAATATGATGCTAGCAGTAGGTTTGTCATAAATGGCTTTTTTTTTTTAACCAAGAGCATGTATTGGTACATCGTATACATAATGATCATATTCAACGTGGTTATTTTGTACCTGTACAGGATATATCTTGGTCCCCCCCTCTTCCCCTCCCCACCCTTCCCTATTTGTAGCAGGTTTATTTACATGTTTCCATTTTTTCCCTTTCTTCTTTCTTTTCTTTTTCCCTTCCTTCTTTTCCACCTTCTCCCTATCTAGTTCTCCTCTCTTTTGAATACTATCTTGTTTTTCCTTACATAATATCTATTACACCTTTTTGTCCTTATTTACATTTATGGTTTCTCATATCAGAGAAACAATTCGATGTGTACTGGTAAGTGTCTGATTTATTTCATTTAAGAGTATGTTCTCAAGGAACACCCATTTACCTACAAATGTCTCTAGTTTGTCCTTATTATGGCAGAGGAGTGCTCCATTGTGTAGAAGAACCACATCTTCTTTAGCCATTCATTAGCTGTTGAGCATTAGGGTTGTTTCCAAGACTTGGCTATTACAAATTGTGTTGCTATGAACATGGTTGTGCATATATCGCTGTGGTATGATGATTTTAATTCTTCTGGGAAGATACCAAGCAGAGAAATAGCTGAGTCAAATGGAACCTCTAGTGGTAGTTTTCTGAGGAATCTCCACACTGATTTCCACAGTGGTTGGACCAGTCTATATTCCCACCAACAGTGTAGGAATGTTCCTTTATCCCTGCAGCCCCGCCAGCATTTGTTATTGGTTGATTTCTTGATAATAGCAGTTCTTTCTGGAGTGAGGTGGAATCTTAGCATTGTTTTGATTTGCATCTCTCAAATGACCAATGACATTGAACACTTTTTCATATATTTCTTTGCTATTTCTATTTCTTCATCTGGGAAATGTTTATTCATTTCAGGTGCCCATTTTTGGATTGGGTCTTTAAATTTAGGTTTTTTTTTTTTTTAGTTCTTTATATATTCTAGATGTTAGACCTTTTTCTGAGGGATGGCTGGCAAAATTTTTTCCCAATCTGTGAGTTTTTGCCCTGCTCTATTGGTGATTTCTTTTGTTCTGCAAAAGCCTTTTAATAGGATGTGGTAACAAGCACTGATTCTTCGTATTGTTTCCCATACAGTCTGGGTTCTGTTCATAAATTTTTTTCCTTCACCTATGTTTTCGAGAGTTCTTCCTATCCTATTCTCCAGTAGATTTAGTGTTTCTGTTTTAATGTTTAAATCTTTGATTCGCTTTGATTTTAGCTCAGTACATGGTGAGAGACATGTACCTAGTTTTAGTTTTCAGCATGTGGCAAGCCAATTTTTCCAGCATCATTTATTAAAGAGGCTATCTTTCTTCCAGTGAGTGTGTTTGGCTCCTTTGTCAAAGATGAGTTATTTGAATATGTTTGGGGTTGCTTCTGCATCTTCTAACCTGTTCCATTGGTCCTCAGGTCTGTCTTCATGCCAGTACCATGCTGTTTTTATCACAGTAGCCTTATAGAATAATTTCAAGTTGGGGATTATGATGCCCCTTGCCTTATTCCTGTTGCCCAGGATTGTTTTTGCTATTCTCGGTTTCTTCTGGTTCCAGATGAATTTCATGATTGTATTCTCTAATTCTGTGAAGTATGTTGTTGGTATTTTGATTGGAATTGCATTAAATTTGTATAGTAATTTAGAAAGTATGACCATTTTCACTATGTTGGTTCTTCCTACCAATGAATAAGGGATATCTTTCCATTGTCTGAAATCCCTTTTAATTTCACTTGTTAGAGTACTGAGTTTTCAATGAAAAGATCTTTTACTTGCTTTGTTAGATAGGATCCTAAGTGTTTCATTTTTTTTGATGTGATTTTGAAAAGTATATCTTCTCTTATTTCTTTCTCAGTGAGTTTGTTATTGGTATATAGGAATGCTACTGACTTTTGGGTGTTGACTTTGTATCTAGCTATGCAACTGAATTTAATTATTAAATCTAGAAGTTTTTTGGTGGAATTTTTGGTGTCTTCTATGTATAGTATCATGTCATCCTCAAATAATGATAGTTCAACTTCTTCCTTTCCTATTTTTATTCATTTTATTTCTTTCTCTTGCCTGATTGCTCTTGCTAATGTTTCTAGAACTATATTGAATAATACTGGTGATAGTGGACAATCTTGTCTTGTTCTAGATTAAAGTGTGAAAGCTTCCATTTTCTGACCATTTAGTGTGATGTTGGCCATTGGTTTGTCATAGATGCCTTTTATGAGATTTAGATATAGATAGCCTATTCCTAATTTCTGTAGTTTTTATCATGAATGGGTGTTGGATTTTGTCAAATACTTTTTCTACATCTATTGAGATGATCATGTGAATTTTGTCTTTGATTCTGTTGATACAGTGTATTGCATGTATTGATTTGTGTATGTTGAGGCATCCCTGCATCCCTGGGATGAATCCCACTTGGTCGTAGTGTATAATCTTCTTGATAATTCATTGCATTCTGTTTGCCAGTATCTTATTGAGAATTTTCGCATCTATGTTCATTAGGGAAATTGGCTTGTAGTTCTCTTTTTTGGTTGGATCCTTTTCTGGTTTTGGTATCAGGGTAATGCTTGCTTCCACGAATGATTTTGGAAGTACTGCTTCCTTTTCAATTTCATTAAAGAGTTTGAGGAATAGTGGTATTAGATTCTCTCTGAATTTCTTGTAGAATTCAGCTGTGAAACTGTCAGGACCTGGGCTTTTCTTTGTTGGTAGGTTTTTAATGACCTCTTCAATTTCAATGGCTGATATTGGGTTATTTAGTATTCTTATGTCATCTTGATTCAGTTTTGGTAGTTCATATGTTTCTAAGAATCTGTCCATTTCTTCAGTGTTTTCCATCTTGTTTGAGTAGAGGTTCTTGAAGTAGATGCTGATGATCCTTTGGATTTCCATAGGTACAGTTGTGACTGCACCTCTTATTTTTTATTGTGTGGATTTGGGTCTTTTCTTTCCTTTTTTTGGTAGGATTGGCTAAGGGTTTGTCTTTTATTTAATTTTTCAAAGAACCAACTCTTTCATTTGTTGATTCTTTGTATTGTTTTCTTAGTCTCAATTGCATTAATTTCATCTCTGATTTTAATAATTTCCTCTCTCATATGAGCTTTGGGTTTGATTTGTTCTTCTTTTTTCTAGATGTTTGAGGTTCAACATTAAATTGTTTATTTGAGCTCATTCTGTCTTTCTGATGTGGGAGTTCAGTGCAATGAATTTCCCTCATAGCACTGCTTTCATTGTGTCCCACAGGTTCTGGTACATTGTATTGATATTATCATTAAACTGTATAAATTGCTTAGTTTCTTCTTTAATTTCTTCTGTGACCCAGCTGTTGTTCAGAAGGATGTTAATTAATTTCCATGTGTTTATGTGTTTTTTTCGTTTCTGTTACCGAATTACAGTTTTATTGCACTATGGTCTGATAATATGCGTGGGATAATTTCAATTACCTTACATTTACTTAAACATGCTTTATGAGCTAGTATGTGATCTATTTTGGAGAACGTCCCATGTGCAGCTAGAAGAATATGTATTCTGCTGTTGGGGAGTGGAACACTCTATAGACATCTGCTAAGCCCATTTGTTCACAGATTTGATTAAATTCTGATATTTCTTTGTTCATTTTTTGTCTAGTTGATCTATTTGTGACAGTGGTGCATTGAAGCATCCCATTATAATTTTGTTAGTGTTTATTTGATCTTTCATGTTCCTTAATATTTGTTTTATGTAATTAGGTGCACTGATATTTGGGGCATAAATATTAATGATTGTTATTTCTTCCTTTTGGAGTTTTCCCTTGAGAAGTATGTAATGGCCATCTTTATCCCTCTTGATTAGTCTTGGTTTGAAGTTTACTTTGTCTGAGATTAGGATAGCTACCCCTGCTTTTTTCTGGGTTCCTGTTGCATGAAATACTGTTTTCCATCCTTTGATTTTCAGTCTATGAATTTCCTTTGAGGTAAATGTGTCTCTTGTATGCAGCATATTGATGAATCTTCTTTCTTGATCCATTCTGCTAGTCTGTTTCTTTTTATTGGTGAGTTGAGACCATTTACACTGATGGTTACAGATGTTATATATTGACTTATTGTTGTCATAGATCTTTTCTCTTGTTGGTTCTGTGTTTCAACTCAGTTTAACTCTTTGTCTTGCCTGGTGGATTTTTTTTTTATTAGTGTCCTTGTAATTATAGTTTCCTTTTTCCTTTTCTAGGATATCCTTCAAAATATTTTGTAGAGGTGGTTTGGAGGTCATGAATTTCTTCGGTTGTTCTTTGTCATGGAAGTATCTTATTTCATTGTTGAATTTGAAAGATAGTTTGGCTGGGTACATCAATCTGGTTTGGAGATTATTTTCTTTTAAGCCTTGAAATATTTTACTCCAGACTCTCCTTGATTTAAGGGTTTGTGTTGAGAAGTCAGCTGTGATTCTAATGGGTTTATCTTTATAGGTGATTTGGTTTTTTTCTCTAACAATTTTCAGTATTCTGTTCTTTTGCTGAATTTATGGAATCTTGATTATTATATGTCTTGGTGTAGATTTATTTTGGTCACGGGTAATTGGGGTTCTATATGCCTCACTCATCTGTATGTCAAGTTCTCTTCTCATGCTTGGGAAGTTTTCTGTCATTACTTCTGTAAATATTCTTTTTATATCCTTTGCACTGTCCCCTTCTTTTTCATTCACTGCAGTCAATCTTATGTTGTTCTTCTTTGCATCATCTTCCAGTTGTTGTATTGATTTTTCATAGTCTCTAGCTATTTTTAAGAAGTTTTCCTTTTCTTGGTCATGAACTGCAGTCCTGTCTTCTAGGTCTGGGATTCTACCTTCACTTTCATTTAATCTACTGCGTATACTTTCAAGTTTTTTTATTTCTTGGACATCTGTTTGGATGTTTCATGGGTTCCATTTCTTTCCTGAGTTGAGTGGTCAAGTTTTCCATTGTTTTTCTAAACTCCTCTGGTTTTTTATCTGTGTCTACTCTAAACTCATTAAGCAGGTCTTTCATTATGATTGTCATCTCTTTCTTAACCTGGCCTATTATTTCTAATCTGATATTCTCTATAGCCTCGTCCATCTGTTTTTTAACTTCTGCTGCTATCATTTCTGAAAGGTTGGTTGAGTGCTTTCTGATTTCCTCTATTTCACTGTTCTCTGGCTTTTTCTGGGTGGGCTGGGGGTCTGGAGTTATATTTTACTTCTGGGTCTCATCATTTTCTTTGTTCCTGATGTATTTCCCCCCTTTCAGTTTCAGTGTTGATTTTTATATTTTGTTTATGGTAGGTTACTTGAAGACAAATATCAGTGCTTTCCAAGGAGAAGTCTGTACCTTCAGTGTCTTCTAGGTATATGTGGATCTTGGCTTTTATGTCTGTCTCAAGACCCTGGACCACGTTAATGATTATTACCCCACATAATTACAGTATTGCCATATGAGAAAGTACAACTGGTGATGACATGTATGACACCCTTGTTACACTAGTACATTAGCAATATCAATAGCATTAATTACATTCATGAAATTGATTGACTGTGCTATTAACTTCATATCTTTAACCATAGGAGCAAGGTCAACACAGTTATAAAGCAGAATCCAACATAAACCAGGAATTTGTATGTGGTGGGTTTCCCATTAGTAAAGTGGTTCTTACCTGCATTTAGGGGGATAATGAGTTTAGGAAAAGGTAGAGAGGTCAATGAAATGAGTTATAGTAGATGCAAGACTTTAAGGATAAAAGGATGTTACTTATACTTTGGGAAACTTGAGTAGGTAGTTCAGGAGGAGTGAAGGGTGACAGCAGTGGGTCAAACTATATAGAATCTAGACAATATTCACTCATATGGAAAATGAAAGGGAGAGAGAAAACGAAAAGAAAAAGAAAAATCAGGGGGCCTGGGGATTTAGCTCTGTGGCTAGAGTGCTTGCCTCACAAGCACAAGGCACCAAATTCGATCCTCAGCACCAAAAAAAAAAAAAAAAAAATTAGAGCATTTGGAGAGATGTGAGCAAGGCAGGAGTCAATAAAGTAAAATCCTAAACAACAACAACAAGAAAGGATAGGTAGAAAAGAGAACACATCAGACAGGTAACAAAATGAATAAGAGAAAGAAAAAAGAAAAAGAAAAACAAAACAAATATGTACACACACACACACACACACATATATATATATACACACATATACACATATAGTGGGATTTCTCTGATGTCCACCCCTCTGTGATGGTGCACAAGCCAAAACCTGATTCTGTGCTTGTTAGCCCTACCAAGTCTGCAGTGGTTAGTGCCGGGTATGGTGCTGATCTGGGGCAGTTTTCAGCCTGCAGCATGGAGTCTGGAGCAGTTTTCAGCCTACAGCTCTCTGGAAGATCCTTGGTAGCCCACTCACATCTCCTTACCCTTTATGTCCCTAAAACCTTCCTCAGTGGCATGGGTATTGTTGACTCTACTAGGTAGTAATGGCTTGGATCAGAAGAGAACTGAAGAAAAAGAAGAAAAAAAAAAAGATAGAGAGAGAGGCAACAGTGCCTTCTCTCCAAGATCTTTCCCATGTTATTTGAGTTTCACCCTGCTGGTGCACGGGCAGAGCTGGTGCAGGTCAGCAACCCAGAAGCCTGCAGACCAGCTGCCTCAAGCCTCTGAGTCCATCGACCGAGCACCTAGTCCTGGAAGGGGTGTCATGAATGGCTTTTATCAGATTTAGGTAAGGTTATTCTATAACTCTTTTCTTCAGGGTTTTTATCATGAATGGATCTCAGGGTTTGTCAAAGGTTTCTTCCATGCCTATTGAGATGACCATGTGATTTTTGTCCTTGTTTCTGTTTATATGATGAATTACATTTATTCACTTGCATATGTTGAACCATCCTTGCATTCCTAGAATGACACTTACTTGGTCATAGTGTATGATCTTTCTGATGATTTGTTGCATTCTGTTTGCCCATATCTTGTTGAGGATTTTTGCATCTATGTTCATTAAAAAAATTGCCTTATAGTTTTCTTTTCTGATTGGATCCTGGTTTGGTTTTGAAATCAGGGTAATGCTAGGTTCCAGTAATGACTTTAGGAGTACTGCTACCTTTCAATTTCATTAAAGAGCTTGAGGAATATTGGTGTTAGATCTTCCCTGAAGTTCTTGTAGAATTTGGCAGTGAATCCATCAAGTCCTGGGCTTTTCTTAGTTGGTAGGTTTTTCATTACTGCTTCAGTTTCATTGCCTGTCATTGGATTATTCAGGATTTTTAAGTCTTCTTAGTTCATTTTGGGTAATGCATATTTATCTAGGAATCTTTCCATTTCTTCTAAATTCTCCAATTCAATGGCACACATGTTTCTGAAGTAGTTGCTAATAATCTTTTGGATTTGGGTCCATTGTGATTTTACCCTTTTCATTTCTAATTTCATTGATTTGTGTTTCTTTCCTTTTTGGATTTTTGCAGGGGGCACTGCTAGGGATCAAACTTAGGGCCTTGTGCTTGTTAGCCAAGCGCTCTACCACTGGGCTAAATCCCCCAACCCTCCCCACTTTGTTAAGATTCATTAAGGTTTGTCTATTTTGCTTATTCTTTCACAAAAAAAAAGTTTCAAATATTTTCCATGCATGGTGGGTTGAACAAATAGATAGAAAACTTGCAGGTACAGAGCACTGGTGATATTTGGTATCTATTGGAAACTTCAGGTTAGCCAGCCATGTCATCCCAGCTACCCAAAGGCCTGAGGCAGTAGGACTGCAATATCAAGGACAGCCTGGGCAAGTTAACAAGACCCTGTCTCAAAATAAAATAAAAAGGCCCAAAGGGCTGAGGATACAGTTCAGTGATAGAGCACAGACCTGACATACATGAGGTCCTGGTTCAATCCAGTACTGAAAAGAAATCATGTTTGATGATATCTTACTGAAAAGGAGAAAACTTGTATCCAGATATGTCGAATAGCACAATAGCAAAATCATCAGTTTATTAGCGAGGTACAATAGCATCTTTTTGAGTTCATAGTTACTCTCCATAAAAGTAGAATAATTATGTTGATAAAACCATGGTAAAGTAAGAATTCAAAAGTCTGTGAGCTCTCTCAGGCCTAGAATCCAGGTCTTCTGAATGCAGGGTCCTCCTAGCATATAAGAGAAGCTCGACATATATTAGTGTGAAAAAATGAACAACTTGATCAATAGATAAATGAAAATAGTGGGAGAGAGCACTAGCAAGCAAAGCAAGACAAGTATGTAGGCACAAAGCATCTCTTAGAGGCTGGGGAATGCAGGCCCCTGTCAGGATATAGCCAAGACCACAGCAGAACTTCAGGGCTCGGTGCACAATGGAACACAGGGCCCTCTGCTTGAAATCATTCAGGAATTCAAGACTGTGGCCATACCGCATCCAATCATGCTCTCTCTAAGAGCAGGAACCTGTCCAAAGGACCAGGTGACATACCATGGAGCCAGCCCTGCACATAACACTGAAAGTACAGGTCCCAAGCAGGAGGGGCGCTTCCCTGTGGTCGGTGCTTTGGGCGTTTGTTGGGTGGGAGGGTCTGATTGGAGTGATGATTGGAGGCCATGCTGGTTCACAGTGGGCAGGGGCCACAGATCTCGTAGGTCCTCCTGTCTAGGACAGTGCTGAATCATGAAGTCTTCCAGCTCCCCAGAGAACGACAAGGGCCTCATCAGCTGTCCTTCTTGGTGCAATGCCCGGTTCTGACAATCTGAGCTTAAAACCTACCTGTGTTTTGCACATCTGAGTTTTCCAGACTGTGCTTACCAGCTGCCACTGCTTAGCTAGAACATTAACATTAGAAACAGTTGCATTGAGGAAGGAGGCAATGTTTGTCATGGTGTGCCGGTTTCGTTAATGGATGCGACACTTCCGGAAGTGTAGAGGTACCCACCTGACCTACCTGCAGCTCTCAGCACTGCGGCTGTTACATCATCCATCATGACTCGGGTAGTCAGGTGAGCCTCCCACTCCTTCCTACCCACACTTTCACATACAGGAACACATGTGATTCAGCATGAAGCATCTTCCTTTCGTTTCCCTTCATAGAACAGTTACAGCATTAGCTTTTCTAAGCGGAAATAAGTTATACGATCAGGGTTTTTCATTTCATATTGACAAAAGGGCATTTCAAAATATCTGCCTTGCAAAGTGGCTGTGGGCGTGACAGCTGAGAACCATGGGCTTGGAGGCACAGACAAGAAAATGTTCATGCTGGCAGGAATGAGGGACTCCCCCCTCACTGGCAGGTGAGGAAACCAAGGCTGAGGCAGAGCTTATTTCTTGCGAGAGGCCACTCAGCAATCACTGGGCACATCAAGACTTGAGCCCACACTGATTTTCGGGACTGTGTGACATGATCCCTCCCTTCCCGCCTTCCTTGGTCTTTCCTTCCCTCGCTCCTTCCTTCCTCTCAATAAGCACCACTGAGCTCTGTGCATGATGGTAGCCCTGAGGATGCAGGGCTGGCGGGAAACCAGGGCAGAGCCCCAGCACAGCCAGCGTGCCCAGGGCAGACCTGCGCCCAAGCCTCACTGGGGCAGAGGACTGGCCTTAGTGAGCTGCTGAAGGCTTCCCCACAAAGGTGGATTTAAATCTCTGGTTGTCTTTTGGTGAAGAAATATTTTATTGACATATAGGAATTATATGTATTTATGGGGTATGTTGTGATAACGGGACACATGCATATAAGGTGTAATGCTCAAATCGAGGTGGTCAGCATTCCCACCTCCTCCAGCATTTTTCATTTCTCTATATTGGGAGCCTCTGCACACCCTCTTCTAGTTCTTTTTAAGATGTAGGACACACTGTTGACAACTGTAGTCACCCACCTGAGATTTGAACACTGACGTTCAAGGAGGTTCCCCACTGTAGGGACAGGGTTTCTGCCGTCTGAAGCCACTGCATATATCGAATAAGACCATGGCCAACCCGATATCAACAGCCCACAGTCCCAAGAGCCAGAGTCCACATGTCAGGGAGAACTTTCAGGAAGCACAGCCCCAGGCCAGGCAGGGCTGATTCAGAGGACTTGGGGCACCCCAGGCCGACAGGGAGAAGAGGTGGGGGAGTGAGGTCTGGGGGCCTGACACACCTTCTCTGGGGGGAATCAGCCAGTTGCAGACCAAGAAGACAGCCTGCTGGTGGCTGAGCAATTCAGTGGACACCTCACCAATTCTCACCTAGCTGGACTGGACCAGACCTCAATAACCAACACCAACTGCACTAATAACAGCAAAAGAACGCTTTACTGGACACAGTGCTTTTCATTAGTGAGGACTGAAAAGAAATAAAACAAGCTGACCCACCCATGATGGCCATGGTGTGGTCTGCAGCCTGCTGACCACCAGCCACCCAGACAGCAAAGTGAGAAAGAGGAAGCCGGATGAGACAGCCACGGCCTGAGCTCATCAGAGCTTTAGAAAAGAGTTTCTACCACTGGCCGGGTTGTCTGCTTCTCCTTCCCTTCCCACCTCACAGCAAACCACCCTGGAAGCTGGGACCCAAGCCACACAGCACCTGGGTGCTGGGCCCTAACCAGTGCCAGCTGGGACTTTTTAGGGATTATTTCTAATCTGCACCTCAGGCCCACAAGGATGTACCGTTTTCTCCACATTATGAGGAAGGACATGAGTACTCACAAAGCAACTCTTCAATGACAGGACTTCAATGACAGACCTCTCTCGTACCATGGCCTATACTTGAATGTTTCCTCTCAGAGGTAAGATTAGTGGGTATGTGTTTGTCCTCCGCAAGCTTTGTATTGGATCCACTCCACCCAACACGGGCTGGCCAAATTTTTTATTTTTATTGAGCAGTGGCTCTGTTGGCAGCAGTCCAACATGGTGGCATTGGCCTTCACAGCCAGTGTAGGAGCTGGCCTCCTCCATCACCTCCTTGCAGAGCAGAGATGGCCCTAGAGGAGGGACTTGTCCATGGGCTGCTCAGCTACCTGGGCTGAGTGGGACCCAAGTCACATTATCATTCAAGTCCAGCCCATGCTCGGAACTGTGACCCGGCACCTTGTGAAGGGTGAGCGAGGAGACCCTGTCGGTTCCACCAACAGAGCAAGTCTGAAAGCTGTTGAACTGCTGACTCTCCTGCAGCTGTCACCAGAGCAGTGAGGACGACCCCTGCCACCGTGGCTCAGTGCCCATCTGTGCCAGGCAGGGGCAGGGGCCTTGGCACCTATCCTCAGAGGGAGAGCAGCACCGGCCAGCAGCTGGGCACAAGGTGACAGCCCACGGGGGAGCACAAGGGCGCCCGGGAGGGTGGGCCTCATGCATAATCCACACACAGACAGCCGCCCATCACTGCCTCCAGGGCAGCCACTGTCTCCCGGGGACGCTGCAGAGGGCACCGGGCCCGCCCACGCGGAAAGCGTTTAAGCAGGAAAGATGCTGTGTGCCTCAGCCTGGGCTAATCTGGAGCCCAAACCCGGGTCAGGGCTCAGGATTCTGTGGAAAGCTCGCTCTGGTGAAGCCTAAAGGAACTCATCCAGCAACCAAGAGAGCGGCTTGAGGCTGCTCATGACACACAGCTGGGAGTTGTAGCCACGGAGAGAAAACACACTCATCATTCCTCTAGAAATGGCATTAAACAAGACCCACATGCCACCCTGCCTGTGCATCCTGCAACCCAGTCAGTTCTCGGGCATGTTGTGGATATTTAGGCACATCCGTGACAACAGATTAAATTCAATTCAATTCAACAATAAGGGAATCTTATTCTGAGCAAAATAGCATCAGGACAACTTAAGAATTATTCAACCTGGTGTGGTGGTAATCTCAGCTACTCGGGAGGCTGAGGCAGAAGGATCGCAAGTCCAAGGCCAGCCAGGGCAACTTAGTGAGACCCTGACTCAATATAAAATACAACTTTTTAAAAAGACCATGAATGTAGTTTGGTGCTCCCTGGGTTCAATCCCTAGCACCACTAAAAGTAATATTATTCATTCAACAAATATTAATAAGCCAACCTGTGGTAGCTATTACACAAGATGTTTGGGGAGACACAGAGTTAATTTGAATCTAGAAAACTAAAGGAAACCGCACCGTGTTAGGGATGATAACACTTGTATACAGATAAGTAAAACCAGTGACAGAAAATGATAAATGTGATCCAAGAAGACAGAAGTACAGATAAAGAACTTTCATAGTTAGGAGGGGGTCACCCATCCGGGGTAGGGGCGTTCATCTACTCCCTAAGTACAACCTGAATTCTTGTCCTATTGCCTGTGTTGGTGGGGTCTCGGATGAAAACCAGACTAGAGGGAGAGGAATAGGAGCCACAGTGGGAACGCAGAGTGGGGAGGATCGAGGTGGGCCAGTGGGGAGGACTGTTAACAGAGAGACTTTGTGGTGGAAAGGATGAAAGAAAACTCACCGCAGCAGGAGGAGGAAGAGGGGACAGAACACTGTTGCAGAATAACGACAGGTCTCTAGGGAGAGATGCTGGGGAGCCCAGGTATGCCGGTGGTGAGGGAAAGGCAGAAGGAGTTGCTGTCACCATCCTCAGGGAATGGGCATGAGTTAGCAGCCTGGGGTAGAGGCGAAGAGGTCTGGGGACTGCCTGGGAAGGTACACACTGGCTCTGGGAAGGCAGAGGGCACTGATGAAGAACAAACATGAAGCATTTGGAAGCAGAGAGCACACACATTTGTTGTAGCAAAACAGTCAATACCAAGTAGTTTCTGCATATGTATTCTCTTATGCAGAATAAATATGAGACCACACATACTCATCAGTCAGCTTAAAGGAGGGGAGGTTTAATGTGGCTCATGGTTTCAGAGGGTTCAGTCCATGGTTCCTGGTTCCAAAGCAGGAACATTCTGGCAGAGGGCCTGGTGGAGCACAGCTGCTTAGTTCATGGTGGCTGGGATGCAAAGCAGAAGACAGCACCAGAGAAGAAGGGTCCAGGGACACTGATCCCCCTAGGCTACATCTCCATGATCACCCAGACACACCCAGGAGTGCCCCCACCAAACCCCCCAGGGGGACCCCAAGCTAACAAACTGGACATTCTGCCCTAACTGGTCAGACCCAGCACAAACAGGAGCAAGGAAATGGGAAGGGCCACCAAGGGTGCACACACACAAGGTTGTGCCTGGTGGGTTGAAAGAAAATGAGTCACGGCGTTGGCGCTGGGCAAATAAATAGTTCTCATCTCAGGTGTCCACACTAACTCATAAACCCCTGTGCGGTAAAGGCTTGCTAAGCCACCTCTGGTCAGCAGGATGGGGCGGCAAGGTCAACAGGATCATTCTCTGTGGGCTGGAAAGAGTGCCCACAGTTGGCCATGGGCAGCCATGGACTAGAGGCCAGAGGGCAAGCCAGCAGACAAGAAGAGGGCAAGGAGAGGCCGGGGGCAAAGGTGGGAGGCCGGGGTCCCCCTGGGAAGAGGGCTGGTCCAGGCCCCAAATGTGGCCCCAAGAAGCACTGCCTGAGGAGAGGAGGCGGCGCAAGCTGGGATACTTGCTGTCGAATACTTGAACGTTGCTCTCTAGCTTGCTCAAGAGAAAGATGCTCATGACATGAGTGAGGGCAATGATCAGAGACACCTCAGGTGTCGAATGGAGAGATGGGAACCCCCCTCCCTCCATCCTCAGCAGGAAGCTAGGAGCGAGTGGTCCCTGCAGCCTTGTGCTGTGTCCAGGGCAGACACCTGAGCCTGGCCACTTCCTCCAGCAGGGTGAGCAGGTGTGAGCCCCCTCGTCTCCCCGATCCGTGACTTAGGGTCTGGGGGTGTGACTGGACTGGCGCTGTCCCACTGACTGCACCCCAGCCTCCCGGCATGACTCGTTGAATTCAGGTCATGACCTTTGACATGAGCTCCGCCCTCCTGACAAAGCACTGGCCATGCAACATGGTCTCTAAACAACCTCCCTCCTCAGCTGGGACTTTGCACCTTGTCCCCTTCCCTCAGCTCCTGGCACCCCCAGATCACATAGAATTCAAGAGTCTGACTGTCCGAAGTACCTAGCACAGGCGGAAGTGTGCCACATCTCTCTGTCGGTGACGGCTCACTTCAGTGTCCTGGTGTCCTCGGTTCAGCGGTGCCGGGCAGAGCTCCCTTCGTTCCAGGCAGCACAGTGCACTGCAGCCGTGTGCACCGTCTCCTCCTTATCCACCCCCATCCACAGACACAGGATTGCTCCGCACCTTTGCTGTTGTGAACGGGACTGCAGGGGACGCAGGAGCATTGTTATCTCTTGGAGATCCTGCTTCGGCGCGCCGATGCCCAGCAGTGGGATTGCTGGACCACGAGGGAGCTCGCGTCCGTGTTTGGGCAATTGCAGGGTTTGAGCCATCTCCACACTATCTCCCTTGGCAACTGTGCCCCTGGGCAACACTGTCTGCAGCATCCAAGCCTCCAACTTCTCCACGTCCTCTCTGAATGCCTTCTGGACTCCGAGGTGGCAGCGTCGCAGGACTTTGTAGGGGAGGACCGTCACCTCCCCGGCCCAGTGCCACCCTGGAGCCCAGCGCTGGATCCCCATGTTCCCTGGGTGTCAGCTCGGACAGGCTGAGTGCTGAGCAGGGTTCAGGGTTTGGTGGGCAGCGTGAGCTGCGGCCCTAGAATTTCAATATTTGTGCTGCAGCAGTGAGCACGCCGTGGCCCTAGAGAGCATGTTTCAAAGCGTTTGTCACAGGAAGAGTTAATGAGGGTGACCATGCGGGAAGCCCCGCAGAACAGCGTTCTGAGTGTAGAACTTGTGCTCTTACGGTAGGTGGTGTTATTGTTACATGTTCGTACAGATGGTGCTAATTAACCATACGAAAGGCCGCATCATTAAACAAGTTCCCTGCTTCAAACTCTGCAGGCTTAGTGAGCCCCATGACTCAGGTCTAAGACACCGGTCTGCTCCCCGGGGCGTGCTGCGGCCAACAGGGTGCAGGCCGCTCTGGAGTGCAGGTAAAGTGGGGTGTGAAGGCAAGTCTGGCAAAACACACCTGAAACAGGGCGGCCTCTCCAGGCAGCAGTGACGCAGACCCTGACAGTTTTCTGTTCACAAAGATGTGAAGAACCAGAGAGCTGCTCAGAGATGGAACCTGAAAAATCAACTGACTGGGCTTCAGTTTTCCAGCTGAGTCCCATCCACTGCACTGCACAGGGGACTCTCTGGCTTTGGGCTGGGGTTTCCCTTTGGGGGGCACTCTGAAGAGCACACAAAGCCTCTTTGTCTCCACCAGAGAAAAGGCTGGAGTGCAGAGCAGCGAGAAGGAGGTGGGGAGGGGGTGGGGAGAGAGACAGAGAGGCCTTTGCCTTCACTGCATCCAGCCCAGTCCTCCCTGGCCAGCTCAGGTCTTGCACAGGCACAGGGCCCAGTTCCCTGGCCAAGTGGCTTAGTCCCCTGACGCGCTTTGGCAGGCAGCATCATTACAGAGCCTCCCACTCGGAAGGTGCCGGTGCCCAGACGCATCTGGGAGGAACACACACGTGACCTTGGAGAGACGCGGCAATGCCACGGCCAGCTGGGCCTCCTCTGATACCACTGCTACAGGCAGAGCGAGGGAGCACCCCACCCCTCCTTAAGTGGTCTCCTAGCACCCATCTCCTCCCCATGCTCCTCCCAACGCCCTCCCAGCGGCACCCTGGCCCCCAGGCTCTGTGGGACAGGGAATGTGGACATCAACCAGCAAGGACCGGGGAGCCACAGCCGAGGCCTGTGGGAGGCGCTTCCGGTCCCTCACAGAGAAGCAGCGAGGTGTGTGGGGCAGGCTGGGGCCCAGCTCTGCAACTCGCCTTACGCCTCCCCTTCTCCAGCACTCCAGTCCTCCTGCCCTGGCTGTCATAAGCACCGAGGCAATGGCTCTAAGTGGGCACTGCCCTCAGCACACACGGGCATGTTTGTCACCTCTGTTAGTGCTTAGGAGGTGACGAGGTGGGCTTTTCTGACCAGCCCAAGAATACAGCCCATCCTGCCTTGGCCACAGGTCAACTCTCTGCCGGCCCAACAATGACATCCAAACCTCAGTCTTCCCTGTTTCTGCGACAGGAACTGCGCAAGCTGCCCTGTGACCCCACACATCACCGTGGTCCCCAGCTCTCTCAGTTTCCACAGCAGCCCCTCCTGAGGGACGCTGACGCCCTCAGGTCCTGCTCGTTCTCCACCCTACAGAAACAGCGAAGGTGCAGGGGACACCGTGCTCTGCGGAGTGACGTTTCCAGCCCCCCCGCCTTTGCCAACGGAGCTGCTCTGTCCTGGTCCAGTGTGGAGCCCAGCGTGGGTCATAGCTGCGCGTGACTCTGCCTCTAGCTGTCCCGAGGATTTTACCCTTAGTGACCATGCAATTTGCTGGACATTAAGTAGGAAATTAGGTTGCAAACCGGGAGTGTCCTGAAGGAGGTGGCATTTTGGTCATCCCTTCCCTCTGGGGTTAGATGCGTCTGGGTCTTGCCGCCGCTTCTTCGCTTGCAAGCCACGTGACTATTTGCCTCCTCCCAGGCCCACCTGGGACAGTGGGCTGAGGGCCTAGCACAGTCTCTGGCAGATGAGAAGTGTTCAGGGAAGTTAGGACTCATTGTCATTGTCCTTTCCCTCTTTGGAAATCCCGACGTACCTCGTTCAGCCCAGACACAGGGATCCAAGACCCTCAAGCTCAGTCTCGCCTCTTCCTCCAACCCACCGTCAGCAGCTCACGTCTGAATTATCCCCAGCTTCTGCCAGAAGATACTTCATTGTTGCCTCCTCCTCAGACAGACCAGAGCCTGCTGAGATGGGGGTCTCCCGATGTGTCCTTCCGTTCAGGTGCAGCTGCTGAAAGATGTGAATTTGTGATGACTCTTGGAGACTCTGGTTACAACCATCCCATATCTCCTTGCTCCTGCACTTGTTTCCTGTTCCGTTAGGCAGAAGGAGGGTGGGTGTCTCACAGGCTCACCAAGATAACTAAAGGCAATCACATATCAGTTAGTTGATGTCCACCGAATCAGCCCCAACTTAGTGACTTGTAACCGCAGCCAATTTTAGGCCCAGTTCTGAGGTTCACAGTTTGGCTCAGCGTGGTCCTGGAGACTGAGCTCAGGTCTTGTAGAACATCATCCCACCACACTCCAGTGGTCCAAACAAACCACAGAGCCAACACCAGCTCGAAGAGCAGACTGACTCTGGAAGAGAGTCGCTTCGAGTTGTTGTGGCATTCCGCATTCTGTCACAGCGATGTGTAAAGCAGTCTGGCCCTCAAACCGATGGACTAAGTCTCTATCAGATTTTCTGTTCAGAAATTATTGCAGGGCATTTTATAGGATATAAGAAAATTTGTGTTGTACCTTGCTCCAAGCACTGCGTTAGGTATGGGGGTGGTGCTTAAAAGTTGTTTTCGGATCATGTGTTTGTCCCCAAGGTGCTTCAAATCTGACTGGGGAGGGCTGGAGGAACACGTGCCCAAAGACAGATCTCAAGGCCAGGCTGAGTATCAGTGAGGCAACAGTAGGGCAGCCGTCACAAGGGCAGAAGTGAGTAATTGCCCAAGATCTTGCCCAGACGATGGCTCCTGCATCAGGGCAGAGCAGGGCTGGGTGGCCCGGGCCTCAAGAAAGGCTTCTCAGTGGGGCCCGGAAGGACGGCCGAAGTTGGTCCAAAGCACCAGCTGAGATGGCTCCCTGATGCCTGCTTTCTGTCTAGGCACCCTCTTCCTTCAGAAAAGACTCCCAATACCCAGACCACAGGACCCAACTCTGTGTCCAGCCTGCTACAGGGAGTGGGGGGACCCTCATCTTTGGCGCCCCTTGTCAGAGGGGAGACCTTTCTTGCCATAGATGGAGGGGTACAGTGGGAAGATTACGGGTTGTGTTGGTCTCCAATGCTCGCAGTGTTCATTTTACCTCCCAGAAATTCCACTGTCTTAATCATTTATCTCTAATTGGAATCCTTCATGTAGCGGGACTTAGGACATCACAGTGGGTTTGAATACAATGCTTCTGCCACATGGCAGACCATAGATTTGGTCCCCTGTCCCCTCGTGGTCCTCCACCCCTCCGCCATCTCGTCACAGTTACTTACTAAGTGTTCAGCTCAGCACCTAGTAATCACCATAGCAGTAGACAAAGCTCACTCCAGAGCATCCCTGCACCATATCATATTAGGTTCACTTGCAGTCCCTGGTACTCATCATAACTTCTCAGACCTTGTACACTAACCCTGATAAGCCTCCATTTGCCCGGAACAACCCTCCTCTCTCCTTCCATTCTTCAACCTAGCTAACCACTTGACCATCCCCTTCCTTCCATGAGTCTCAGGCATCTCCTCCTCCAGGAAGACTTGCCCCCATCTTTCACCCCAAACTGAGGCATCCCTCTTTATCATCCCGAAGAACTATTGCAGCAGCATAGGATTCCTGGAAAGGGCTATGGTGTGGATGGTTGGGTGGATGGATGGCTGATCAAGATATTCCAAACAATCTGTCAAATGTTTATGTCACATTTTTAAACAAGTGTAAAGTATATCTTATGAAGCTAAATTTCTTCAGAGGTGGAAGCTGAGCCCCCTCTGAATACACAGGAGCCTATGGTTTAGGTTCAGTCTTGTAGCGTACTAAATACAACATGGGCAACTCCTGCTGGGCACATACGCACGATTACTCACCAGAAACAGCAGGAAACAATGCCATGAGAAGAAAAAGCATAAACTCAAGGTAAATAAAACACTTCCCGGGTGTTTTGAAGGCAAATTTGAGACATGGTCCTTAGAGAAGAGCTTCCTTACCAATAAGACTCAGTAAGCCCGAAACCTAAACATAACCCATCAGGAGGGAAATGTTTCTGTGAATGAAGTCAGCTGCCACTAGATCCCCGTATGACGCACCCAGCTCCACCTAGCAGTGGGATGAGGAGACCTACCTCTCAGCTTCTGATGTCCACTTACTAGCTCATCGTCTACAAAACCCTCACCACCCTGCCTCATCCTGCAAGCTTCTTCAATATTTTGAGATCACAAGAAAAATAAACACTGCTTATTTAATTCAGAACACCATGAAATTTGTCTTTTAAAAAACTCACAGAAAAAAAAACAAGAAACTTGATTCAAATATCAGAGCTGGAGATTTAGCTCAGTGATTAGAGTACTTGCCTACTAAGCACAAGGACCTGAGTTTGATCCCTGGCACAAAAAAAAAAAAAAGAAAAAGAAAAAGAAACAAACGAAAGAAAAAAAATTAGAGCCAGGAAAATATAGTACCGAAATTTAATTTAAAAATCTATATGATCCATGGCAGTTTTAAAGAAAACTGTAAAACCAAGAGTAAGTGCCCACCACTTTTCCCATATTTCTTCCTTTGATTATTCTTTCTTCAACCACACAGCAGACACTTACTAGATACCACGTGCCAGGCAGTCTGCTGGGGCAGGGGATGCAGGATCTAGGGACACAGTGTCTCCCACCATCCGAGGCAAACACGGCCATGTAACACACCTAACACTGTGCAGACGAGAACTGCACGGGGAAGTGGGCCAGGGTGCGGCAGAGAAACACCCATGTCTGTCCATGGCTGGGAAGAGCTCCTGGAGGGTACAAGACAAGAAAGAGGAAGGCAATTTTGAGGGGTAAGCAGGGATTTTCCAGGGAAGAAAAACAGAAGATGCACACTCCACATGGCCAGAAAGGCGTCCCAGAAGTGGAAAGGCAGTCACACATTCTGACCCCAGGACTGAAGAGGAGGCCACTGACGGGAGGTGGGGTGGGGTTCACCCCGCGCCCTGTGCAGACCTGGCTCCCACTGTGTCACTGCTGAAGGGTGGTGAGCAGGCGAGGAGGACCCAGTTCACACTCAGAACAATCATTGCTGAACAAGGAGGCCAGGGCAGATGTGGTGAGAAACAGTGAAGGTCCGGGCCCGAGGCAGCGGCCGCAGGACAGGTGGCTGAGGGTCTTGGGCTGCAGCTGGCAGCACGTTCTTGTGGATGGAAAGTCCCAGCAAATAATACCCAGCGCTAGCCGTGACTTCCTTTGTGTTTTCTTTACATTTGCTCTCCACAGGTGCACGGTTTGGAGGGGAAATGTGTCTTACCAATCACTGTGGACAGAATCCCTGCATTCGGGTCCCGTCCCACTCACCAGCTAGTGAGTCACTTGTTCCCTCTGTGACCAAGTGTCCTTATTTATAAATGAGGTCATAAATCTTACCTCCTAACTTCGCATAATGATTTAATAAAGTAATGTGATATATTATTGTTTAGCCAAGTAAGTTGCAAAAATGAAGTAAATCATCTCATGCTGTATCATATTAGGAATATCTTGGGTGCAATTGCCAAAAAAACAAACTGAACTGGCTCAAGCTAGAAAAATGGACATATCAGGAGGTCTACGAGCAGAGCTGACTTCAGACACGGTTCGACTCGGGCTCAGACGAGGCCACAGCTTGCGGCTCTGCCCTCTGGGATGACTCTGCTCTCAGACCACAGCGTGGCCCCTTCTGCGCTGGCACTTCAGGCACGCGTCACCCCACTTCATGCTGCTCTTCCAATAGGTCCTCCGTCAGCCTGGGGCTGACTCTGTCTCGTTGCCTGACCTGGAGCAGGCCCATTTCTGTGATTGGGTGGAATCCGTGCGTTGGTTTACCGCCATGTCAAGCTCTCAACATCTGGGAACAGAACTGGGGAGAGAGGTGTGCTTCTTTCTGAAAAAGCACACTCAGGCATTATCATGCAAAGCGATAGAAAGAAGTGCTGGAGACAAGCCCTCAGCTGCTCCCCCACACACCCGGCTACAGGGCACGCGCCACCCAGACCCTCTCACCACTGAGCAGAGGTAGAGGTCAGCCGGCCGGCCATGGATGCCAACATTCTGAGGCGAATGCTACAGGCACATGACCCTCTTTCCACAAATGTCAGAAGCATAAAGTGGTTGCTTCTCGTCCAGCTTTGGAGCATTCCTCCAAATACTCTCCGAACCCTGCACGCTGCCCAAGGTCACCAGGACCCATGCAGAAGCACTCGTAGGGTGATATGAGGCAGAGGGCGAGGGGCGCCTCCTGCATGAGAGCCAGCCCAATGGGCAGGAATCAGATAAGAGAACCTGACAGTGATCAATAGTAATGGGATTTCTAAGGCACGTCATCTTGCTCCTTGTAAACTACCTCCTAATCCCCAGGGACCTTCCATCTCCACAAGATTTAAATCATTTCACCCATCCCAGCCACCTTGGGGGCCATTACCAAAGTGCACTCCATCTAAACACGCTCAGGGGCAGCGAACACACAGAGCTATTGAGAAAGGTGACCATCACCAACCCAGAAGCCGCTTGCTCTCTGACCACAGAAGGGCAGAGGGTGCAGCAAGTCCTGCCTACGTGGGCGACCTTCCCACACAAGAGGCCCAGGGACCAGATCTCAGCCTCAGCGCCCCTTACCCCTGTGCTTGGTACCTCTACAGTCACTCCTTGTGGAAATCAGGCACCAGGAGGGCAAAGGCCACATCACCTTTGTCACTGAGCCCAGCCATGACCACCATGCCTCGCCCTTAGTGGCTCTGTGGTCTAACACCTACTGAACCAGGGCCCCCTCACACCACGCATGGGCAAATACAGACACCTTGGAACTCAGAGCTCTTACAGCCTTGTGGGTAGAAGATGAACACCTGGCTCATTTGGAACAAGGCAGAATGTTCTAAGGTACTGCATGGGTGGGTGGCCCTTCTGCTTCCAAAGCAAGAAACTACATTTTGTTTGCGCCTCTAGATGCCCCTGTGGCGACAGCACAGCGTATCTGTTAGCTTCGTCCTTAGCTTCATCTTACAGACCTGAGCTTGGTTAAGGGAGATACAATGGACTTAGGAATAGACAGTCTGGGCTGTGGCCCATGGCTCGAGGCCTGGTCTTCCTGATGTCCTTGGAACCCCGCAGCTATGAAGGCCGAAGATGGCAGCATGGAGTCCACTGACAGATCTGGTCTGTTTCTGAAGACCTGCCTGTGGGACGAGAAGAGCGCCCTGGTCCTTTTTTCCATCACCACCCAGCTCGTGCAGCTATTTCACAGAGAAAAGAACAGAGAGAGCTCACGAGTATGTACACACTGTACTCAAGTGTAAAACCAGCCAAGGAGCAAGTTAGAGTGAGGATCCAAAGCTCCTGAGTTACTACTCCCACCTCTGCTTCCTGCCTGGAAGCTCCAAGTTAGACTCTGAGCAGCAGGGACGGAGGAGCTCCATCCGGGAAGACTGTCTTTGCCACTCAGGCACCCCCTGCCCCGGTCTGGGAGCCCCCATCACTGCTGCAGCTCTTTCCCTCGCCAGCAGACAGGCCCGTGCTCCGTCCCTCCCCATCACCTGCCCTGGGCTCACTCACGTGGATGGAGCTCCTGCTGCGTGCAAGAACCCACAGATGGGCGCCCCTACTAGGCAGGTTTCAGCCTCTGGGAGGCCACAGTGCGTACCCAGGTCACAGTGAGACGGGAGCAGACCCTCTCTAGACAGGGCCATCTGCAGCCAGCTCCAAGCACAGACAAGAATGAGCATCTTCCTGCAGACACGGCTCCCTGTGCACCACTCCTCTGCTTTACAAGTCAGTAAATGTTCAGGGTTCCCAATGCAATGCATGAGTTTAATTAATAATATGTAAAAGTTTATAGTTTATACAGCATAATCCCATAAACATTTATTAGCATGCTAATAGAGAGTAATGGCTATGTGAGCATAAAATCAGACATCAGACGGAGGCTGATGTGCGCAGCCAAAAGGCTGCCAGAAAACCCGTCCCGGTCTTTTAAATCAAGAGTACCAGTGTGACCAAAAATACAGTCAATGCTTAATTTTTTTAATAGACTACAGAAACAGACACATTGCCATGAGTCCCCCTCAGGGTACTCCCCTCACTTCAAACACTTATCTCGCTGTTCTTGCCATTTTCTGAAGCGTCTCTGGAGTCCTCTTTCTTGCATGTCTTTAGTTGTGCTGTCCTGCCTGCCTGTGTCCTGAATCGATTCAAACACCTTCACGGCCATCCTGATTTTGGGGGAGTTCTGCAAGTCATATGGTGGCAGATCTGGCGAGTAAGGTGGATGAGGACACAGCCGCCTGTTTCTATTCGATAGAAATGGCCACACCTGAAGCGACGTGTGACATAGAGAGCCCTCGTGGTGGAGGATGAAACCGTTTGCCCTTCCTCCAGGGCACTGTCTGGACACCCTTTCTCGGACACTCTACCTGCTAAGCCCGGTAGCAGTCAAGCAGCATTCACCACAGTACTCCAGGGCACAAACTCGGCTTGCACAGTTCCATCAAGGTCAGGAACACAGTCAGCATTCACTTGGTGTTGGATCCAGATTGACTCACTTTCACAGGAGGAGAACTGGGTGACTCGCTTTGAGAACGCTGAACCTTGGTCCCGGGATCGAAACCACAGACCCAAGTTCCATCTCCATGAGGCCATTTCTTAGAAAGCTGGAATGTGAAGCAGCACCAGCACGCGTCTCCAGTGAACCGATGCGATCTCCTGTTAACATTTTGTTGGTGATCCATGATTTACAGACACTTTAAAACACACCTTACTGAGGTTGAGAGACCCCTGATATCTGTCAGTCGGTACTCGGTGACAGCACTGATCCTGTGTGTTGGTCACAACACGTGTCACAGGCACGCTGTCCCTATAGCTCACTTTCCCGGTTGCACTTCTGGATGACCTTGACGGGTTGGAATCTGGAGATCTGAGTCCTAGTTCTGGCTCTGCCCTTGAACGTGGAGAACAGGTATTCATTGAAATGCTCTCTGTCCAGGGCCTAGCCAGGGTTTTCCACTGACTTCCCCGCTCTGGGCTTTGATGTTCCCTTCTCTCTAAAGCTCTTCACGTCTCGTTCCCAGAAAGTCTCGCTCTGTCTCTTCCAAAAAGATGGTCAGAAAAACAGATCAAGTCAGTGACGTAAAACTGAAAACTTCACCCAGGTTTTCGTTTACCCACCTTGGGTGGCCAGGAGAGGGGACCTGGGTTCTCGTCCCACGTGGCAATCGGTGACAGAAGCCGAGCCACTGAACACACCCAGCCACCTTCCTTGGCGGGAGCTGTAGGGACAGTGAGGATTTCATGGCGCAAGATTTCTAGGGAAATTAGAAACCCGTATGTGTACGCTTTCTCCTGCACCACTCTTTATTATCCACTACAGTCAACTGTCCTAGTCAAAGGTTGAGGTCCAGCTCCCGAGTTAGACCAGCCCAGAATGTGTGCATGGTGGAGAAGGAGCCGACGCCTTTCAGCTGCTTCTGTCTCACATTGCACGTCCGTGATGCACACGGGGCTGATTCATCTTCGCTGCTGTGTAATGTCTCATCCTATTGTCTCAGCTTGTTCTCGTTTGCCTACAAGAAGCAGACGAGTTGTCCCCTTCGGCACAGTGAGCAACCTGCCCCTGTGTGCTTGGGACACAGGGACACTTAGGGGAATACCTGGTGCCTACTTCTCACCAGTGTGGCCAGAGGCTCCCCGCAGACATGGGCAGAGGCGCCGCCGTGCATGTGGAGACGCGTCACAATGTCACACGCTCTTGGTGGCTGTGACTAAGTGTGGCGAACACACTGGGAACACGGGTGTCGTCGCGATGCAGCCCTGCACCTCTCAACACCGGCGATGTGACGGCGTTTCCTCCACGGCTCTCTGCTTCTGTGGTGGGCGTCGGGAGTGGTTCGGGGCTCATCTGTCAGCAGAGCATGGGGAGGGCCAGCCCCACAGACTGGGGACGCCCAGGAATGGGGTGTGACCACACTGCTGGGTTGGGGGGCGTGGGAGGGAGCATGGGGCCACCCCAGGAGTGTGCACAGGGCCTTGTGCACGGAGGCTGCTGGCCTGTGCTGTGTCCCAGTGCCCCTCCTCCTGCCCGGGAGCATCTGGGCTCCAAGCGCAGAGTGGACTGAGTCAGCGTGGTGCTGCCGTGCAGATCACACTGTGCGAGGGCAGGTGTGAGGGCTAAGTGGCCACAGGTACTCATGCTGCCTTTAGCCAGGGGGAAGAGATTGTCTCAGGACATTCTTCATTGATTTCAGCTGGGTCCTTGTAAATGCCCTGGGGCAGGGTTGCTTTTGGCATGATTAAGATCTCTGTCTTCCCAGCATGCATCTGTGTTCCCTCGCTCCCCAGGCCATGTGTGCACACACACACTCACTCCCTGTTACACATTCAAACACACATATTCACATCCTCCCTGTCACACACACACACTCACACCCTCCCTGTTGCACACTCACACACATGCTCACATCCTCCCTGTCACACACACACGGGCACAGCCTCCTCCTCCTCAGCAGGGCTGAGTGTGCACTTCCTGCACCTTACACCTGGGCCCACAGTTCCTCCTGTCAGAAAACCTCCAGTCTGCTTCCTGTCACAATGTTTTCACACTTATCTCAATCCCAGCAAGCATCTACCGCATGACCAGCCTTTTCCCTGGAAACCCCCAAGTTCACAGGACCCGGCCCAGGTCCCAGGTCTCTTGCCTGGGGCTGAACCACACCTGCCACTCAGCAGCCAGCTCCCTACAGGGCTCAGGAGGCGGACCTGGGAGACCCTGTCTGGTGCTGTGGCCGAGGCAAGCCGCGAGCCCAGCCCCGGGACTGCCCGGGAACGCAGGCGAGGAGAGTCCGGGGGACACGGTTTCTCAGCAGGGTCTGGCCTTTGAGACATGGAATAGGATCATTCTGTTCCAAAGGTGCAGGCCTTAGCACACATGTGGGCTCACACCTGCCACCATCAGGAAAGTCACCCCCTACCTGTGCCCCAAGCTTCTCCCCCACCCCCAGGGCCCCAGACACCTCCACACTGTGTCTCCCTGGTCACCAAAGCCTACCTAGAGAGCAAGAAGTCTCCAGAAGCAGAGCTGTCCAGAGACGGCCGAGACCCCAGGAGCCCTGCCCTGCGGGTTGCGCACAGAGGGACTCCACGCACCCAGGGGGAGTGGCCTCACCTCAGACTCCCGTCACCCCCCCACAGACCCGTGTCTTTGCTGGTCTCGCCGTGTGTGTGGATCCTTTCTCCTAGGACGGAGGCTGTCCTGTCCTCCCCGCAGCTCCCGGCACAGTGCTGAGCACAGGGTAACCGTCCCTGGAGAGGACAAACTGTGGCACGTGCCAGAAGAGGATCTCGAGGGGAACCGTGTCAGGACCCCACCACTGTCACAACACGCTGACACAGCAACACCTTCTCCAGGGGCGGCAGCAGGTGCCAGGGCACATCTCCAGGTCTGTGACACGCTGTCTTGTCTACACGGCACTGTGGTTAGGAGCAGGGATGATGGCCCTGCTGTTGAGGTTCACCTCTCCTCAGTGTGTCACTTTGGGCACCGCTGCTCCGTTTCTAAAGCAGGCTGTAGGGAGTCTGTACTTCATGTGGTAGCTGCAGAATCAGTGGTTTGCTGTGTACAAATCTGTCCAGAGCAGCAGCTGATGTATTTACCCAGCAACACATACATACCATGTGCCAGGATGTCTTAGTCACTGTCCTGGTTGCTGGACGAGATAGCCAGCAACCACAATGTGCAGGAGCAGAGGGTTATCTCACTTCGGGGATTTTAGATGATTCAGCCTGCAGTCAGCTGGCTCCCCATCGGAAGTGGTAAATCAAGAGGACCTGGGCGGAGAAGAGGTGCTCACATCATAGCATCGGGAAGCAGAGAGAAGAGGAAGCCAGAAAGGAAGATCCACCATCCAGGTCACACCCCAGGGCCCACTCACACCTTGCCACCAGAACCCAGCCCCTCACGGCACATCAGCCAAGTGCCCTTGAGTTGTTGAGGAGTTCACAGTAAACCAGCTCCACAACCAGCCCCACATCCTGGTGGAACCAGCACCCTAGCGGGGCGGTGCCCTGAGCCCACGCTCGTGGTCTCTGAGATGGCTTTGGTGTTAGGGTTTCTGCAGCGTGGGCTTCGCTCCCCTGTGTGCCATAGCTCCAAGACGGACCAAGTGCTAGGCACAGGGTGGGCGTGCAGTGTACGTGACTATACACCTGGCTTTCGTGCAGGTGCTGGAATTCTGCCAGGCACTGTGCACCAGTGTGCCCGGGCTCTCTTCATCCTCAGGTCGCCAAGGGCGGGACAGGTGTAACGCCACTGTGCAGACAAGGGCAGAGGCAGGCAGAGGCACGACCCTGGCCAGGCCCCTCATAGAGGTGGCCCTCGCCTCTCTCGTGCCTCTCGCCTCTCCATGAGGACACGGGCAGACTCCGAACGGATGGTGCACGGTCTCTCCGTGGCCGACCCGGCTGCCTGAGTGGCCTCCTCTGGTGACCCAGCCACTGCCAGGCTTGAACTCCCATTGCCACTATGGCATCCCCGGTGGCTTTAAACGCTAACCTCTTCACTGCACCCACAGTAAGAGCTCACAACTTACAGATATGTCGACCTGAACAAATGCTTCCTGGCACCGTGCACCTTCTCATAGGATGGACCCTTGCTGGGCCCCTTCACTTTGCCCTTCTAGATCTGTGCTCTCCCCCACCACCTTGACCAAGTTGTATGACCTTGGGCAGGTTACCTAACCTCTAACTTCCTCCCTGGTACAAACTGGAATGGTGATCATGGCACCCAGCTCCTAAAGGACCACACATTGCCTAGAGTGCACCTGGCTGATAGCCGCTCCCTGAGAAAGGTCTGCCAGCGTTAGCATTATTTTGCACAGTAATAACCATCAACGCGCCTTCTTTTGTATCATGGTATTCAATGCCTGGCTTCAACTTCGCCAGGAAAGCCACAGACACAGGACATGAGTCCACAATCTGCAGCTACAAGATTAAAACGACTGTTTTAGAAATGAAGCCGGCAGCTTGCTGGAGGCAATGTTTAAAATAAATTCAGATCGATGGTCCTACAGATCCCAGTTCCCCCAACCTTCATGTGAGAAGACAGCGTGTGCCCTGAAGACCAGTTGCATCTTTGACAGTGCTTTGATGAACCCAGAGTCACGGATTAGGGCCAGTGACATCCCTGAGAGGGAGGCATCTACCAGGGCGACGCAGCGCCTGGCTCCCGTTGGCAGTCCTCTTTCCTTCACATAAGCACAAGGAACGGCTCCTTATCTCCAGGACCCAGGATCATTCCTGAACGGCAGCACCCAGGTTGACAGCCGAGCGTGTTGATGGTGCCCAGTCAGTCTGCTAGAAGAAAGGAGAGTCCTGGCTGTGAGTCCCTGGCTAGGCTGTTTAATTACAAAATGTGCAAAAATGAGTTCTAGACATAAAGGGTGGTCTCTGTGGTTTCTGCAGACCCCAGAGAGTCTTACTAGTTACCCTTATCTGAAATTTATGGGTGTACCCAGCCCAGGGCTATGTATTGTTTCCTAGGCTCCTAACAATACCCAGCCACATGGAGTTGGTGTTCGCTGTATAGAAGTCCAGGGCGGTGCCGGGCCAAGGCCCCCAGTGCAAACATTCACATCGGTTGTTCACCACAGAAACTGTAAGAGGGAAGCGTGGTGAGCATCCTTAACCCACTTACCCCTGCCCTGACCCAACCCAAAATGTGCACCTTCTTTCTACTGTACTCACACACACACATACACGCGTGTGCACACATGCGTGTGTGCACCTACTCTGTTTTGGAAAGCTGAACACTGCTGATAAAGCTGCCTGACATGCTCGTATTGCTGTAGTCACCACATCCCCAGTCACAATGGCGAGGGCGGATTAGTCCCTGGCTGCCATGTACTGTCCTCCACCTGTCACCTGTGAGGTCACAGGATGGCCCAGAGGGGTTGACAGATGTCCCCAGAGGCCACCTCGCTGTGAACCCACATTCCAACTTTCACCCTGCAGATAGCCAGGCAGGCCTCACGGGAAGAGGAGCTGACATTGGCGCCCACCTCCGGCCTGGTGACAAGCCAGTCAGGGACAAAGCTAGCGAGGTAGCATTTTCAGGTGGCGTTTGTCAGAACCCTGATCGGACACGGGGAGCTACCTGGGAGTGCTGGCCTGTGCGACCTGTCGTGGTATCAGTGCCAGCCCTCGGGGGAAGGAGGCCCTCACCATGGCCCTCGCCGAGTCCTGTGACATGACTGCTTCTTGCTTGACCGGTTCCAAGGTGCCAACTCACTGTCATGGGAGAGCTGGGAGGGACGCGCAGCAGCACCCCGTGACTTGTGTTTCTAAGCATAGTTACAATGCGCGTGACACCATCTGGGGGAGAGACCACTGCCGCGGCAGTAAAGTCATTTGGAGTAATGTTTTTAGTTTTTAGTAACTGTGTTTTGAACATACATTATTTAATTGAAAATTGGTAGATTTCCACTTTTAACAGCCGGCTCACAAAATTCACGCGGCTGTTAACAGCTGGTTCTGGTTGCAGGCGCAGCCCACTCCAGGCACTCTGGGTGCTCCTGGCCAGTGCTGGCCATACCCCAGGGACAGAGTAGGGCTCCAGGTGGCGACTGGAGAGGCCAGATGTGCACCGAGGCTTGCTTGAAGCCATCTGGAGCGGGCATGGCTGGGCCAGTGCTACTGGGAGCTGAGAGCCTCACGCCAGCCCAGAAAGCCGGGGCAGGCGCCAGTGCAGCGCTGAGGTCATGCCACGGCCTGGTCAGAGGAGACCTGGTCGGGACAAGGGAGGAGGGCTCCGGCAAGCGTGGCTCTAGAGTGAATCACCATGGCAGCTGCTCAAATTCTTTTTTTTTTTTAATGGTACATTTTAGATGTACATAGTGATAATGTTCATCATAGGGGATTTGTACTTGTACATGACATATCTTGTTGCTTCTGTTTTTCCCATTCCCCTCCCCTCCCTTCACCCCCTCCTCCCTCCTTATTTACAAAGCTTTG
The DNA here is from genome assembly GCA_004026905.1 of Hystrix cristata. Lineage (NCBI taxonomy): Eukaryota > Metazoa > Chordata > Mammalia > Rodentia > Hystricidae > Hystrix > Hystrix cristata. Next base: position 106,868 of record PVJO010002624.1, read on the forward strand.
TTTCCATATTTTTTCCTTCCATTTCTTATTTCTCTTGTCCCTCTGTTCCTTTCCTCCGCCTCCTCCATTGTTCGCTTTCCCATTTGAACACTTTCTTCCCTTTCTCAATATAACACATTTCAGTCTTTATTTACACTTTCAGTTTCTCACAACAGAGAGACAATGCGGTATTTAAACATGTGTGTCTGATTTATTTCACTTAAGAGTATAGTCTCAAGGTGCACCCATTTACCTAGAAATGTCTCAAGCTTATTGTTCTTTATGGTAGAGAAGTACTCCACTGTATTAAAAAAAAATACATCCTCTTTATCCATTCATCAGATGATGGGCATTTGGGCTGTTTCCAAGATTTAGCTATTACAAACTCTGTTGCTATAAACATGGGTGTGCATATATTGCTGCGGTATGATGCTTTTAATTCTTTAGGGAAGATACCAAGAAGGGGAATAGCTGGGTCAAGTGGAGCCTTTAGTCCTAGTTCCCTGAGGAATCTCCACACTGATTTCCATAGTGGTTGCACCAGTCTACATTCCCACCAACAGTGGAGAAGGGTTCCTTTTTCCCCACAGCCCTTCCAACATTTCTTATTGGCTGATTTGTTGACAATAGCCATTCTTTCTGGAGTGAAGTGGAGTCTCAGTGTTGTTTTAATTTGCATCTCTCAAACGACCAGTGATGTTGAACGTTTTTTCATATGTTTATTTGCCATTTCTACTTCTTATCTGAGAAGTGTCTGTTCATTTCACAGCTGCTCAAATTCACAGAGCAGGTAACCTCAACCAGGAGCTGTTCTAAATGCTCTGCATGCTGTGCCAGCCAGCTTTCCACCACTTCAGCAAAACGCCCAAAGTGATCAGCTTATAGAGAGCAAAAGTCATTTAGTTCACAGTTTGGGAGGCCCAGTCCATGATCAGTTGTTCCAATGGGAGCACTTGGCAGGACCAAACTCCTTACCTTGTGGCCACGAGCAGAGAGAGGTGAGGCTGAGTCCCACAGCCCCTTTGAGGCTTTACCCCAGTGACCCCCGCCTCCAAGGCTCTGCCCTGGGAACCTAACCTCTAGCCCATGAGAACACACGCCTGCCACACTCACTAAGCAGAGCCGCCGTGACGGGGCTTCCAAAAGCGAGCCGGCTCAGGGCCTGTGGTGGCCTCCCATGTTGAAGCAGCATCCGCTGCAGGCGGAACGAACGCGTTCCCAGTGGGGCTCATAGAGCTGGGGTGGAGCTGCACCTGAGAAGGAGAGGTCAGCAAGCCCCCTGGATAGGAGGAGGTCAGCAGTGATCAGGGAGCCACACCGTTCCACCATCCCCAGCCCCAGCTCTGCTCCCTCCATTATAAGAGCTGGCTGGCCTTGCCTCCGAAGTCTCCTACCCCAAACACAAAGGCTCGGGTGCTTCTTACCCAGCCACATAACCCAGCCAGGCCTACACCATGCAGCCCAAAGCACGCCCTGCTCCCTTCCAAGGGTGCTGTGGCCCAGGAGCTCCCTGGGGTCCTACTGACGTTTTCCCAGAGGACGCAGCCCAGAGCCTTGTATGATAATTGTGCTAAGCAGAAGTCAAGGTCCGGGCAGGGAGCCTCACCCCAGTGCCACACTGACGAGCGTGTCTGCCTTTATGACCCAGGCCAACAGCCCCTCCTGCAGGATGTGGCCAGAGGGAGTCACACGCACGTGCCCTGTGACGGGGAGCTACCTCTCCACCAGATGTCCAGGGCCGGCTGGATGCTCTGTGCTGAGTCTCAGGCAGGGTTTTCTGGGACACTCTGTGCCTGAGTAGCCACAAGGAAGCACCATTATTGTGGGCACAGGGGCTCAGAGAGTACGTGACCAAATCTCACTCCGACCTGGAAGAGTTTCCATGAATCCTTTTTCCTTTCACCCCGTGAGACTCTGTTCACCAGCGCCGACAAGGTCAGAGGTCTGTTCTCAATTAGGACTTCTTTAAAAAGTGCTTTCAAATGGCCTGTAAAATAATTCAGTCGAGACCTTGGAAGTGTGAACTGTGGCCCCCATCCTGCTGGGAAAATGTCACTCAGAATGCACCCGAAGGCCAGGGCGCAGGAGGTGTCATGGCGACACCTTAACAAATTAATCTGCACAGCGAAGCTGCAAGGTTCGTGTCCCCTTAGGTGCCTGGCTTCACTATGTCATCAACTCCGGGAATCTGGGCTTTGGATTATGAGCTGGCTTTGGACCTTGACCTGTCCACCCTGCAGAAATCACACTGCTCGTTTTGCCTCACATCTCTAAATGTTGCCCCAAAGATGAGCCCCAAACACAAACGATTCCTTGTGGTCCTTCCTCAGATAATTATCAACTCATAAATCTTGGTCAGACAGTAACGAGATGCGAGGAATAATCGAGTTCAGCCCAGACTCCTGGTGTCCCGGGCCGAGGACGGAGGGCAGAGGACGGGGCGGGCGCACAGGGGCGGGGTCCAGACAGCCTCCCGTCCTCGCGGCTGCCTGTGGAGGGGGCACTGGAGGCTAGCGATGGCCTGGCAGGGCTCTGCTATCACACCTGTGGTAGGAGGAGGAGCCACTGATCCTTCATGAAAAGTGACAGCATTTTTGCTGTCAGCATCAAGTTTTGTAAGTTAGCACGTGTCTTGGGTATCGCAACACTGTGTGGAGTGATCAAAAATACAGTGAACATTTAAATTCTTAAAATTTATTGCAATAAAAGATGCGCTGCCATGAACATCTCTCAAAATCTTCCCTCTCACTCTGAACACACTCATCCCATCATTTTGCCACTTTTTGAAGCAGTTCTGGAGTCCTGTGTGTTTGATCACACCTCGTGAAGGCCCTCTGGAAAGAGGCGAGTGTGGTGGGGACATTCTCTTGTGAGCGAGTCCAGGGAGGGTGTTTGAAGGACTCTGTGTACCAGGCTGCTCTGGCCACTGCCGGGCTGATATTCTAACACAAGAGACACACAAAGATCTTTCACTAAGTCACATGTCAGTAACTGTTGCTACAAACGCAAGGTCAACAGGTAGAAATGAGGCAGAGAGAGACCGGGTGGGAGGGAGGCTGCCCTGCTGAGCATCCTGCCGAGGCCCAGACAGCAAGGGGACACACAGCCAGCTCTGGAAGAGAGGGGTGCAGGAAACATTGTAGCATAAGCAACAGCACTTGCGAAAACACTAACAGAAAAAGGAATGTGGAAGACACCAGTCGGCAAGGCTGCGGGAGCCCGGAGGACAGGAGAGAAGCAAAGAAGGGGCTGGTGTCTCCATGAGCCTGAGGGCCCTGGGGGCCGGGTTCACCCCACAGTGGAAGCCCACGGCCTGGCGTGAGCTAAGGTCCTCGTTTTAAAACCATCATCCTGGTTGCTGTGAATGAGGCCTTCCAGGAGAGGGCACGGTGAGGGTAGTGGCGAGCACATTCAGGCAGGAGACGACGTGTGTGGAGGCTGGACCTGGGAGGGCTGAGTGCGGATGTTTGCGGAGAACTTGGACTTGGACCTGAGGGCCTGGCAGCAAAGCACTCGACGTCTCACAGTGCTCAGCAGACACTCGTGCAGCAGACGACAGCTCTCACGAAGCCACACACATGTGACACAGGGAAGAGTTAACGTGGCGCCCACCACGTGCCAAGCCCCTGACTCCTCCCCTCAGGCCCATGAGGGCAGCAGGCCCATTTGGTGCAGAGCTTCGAAAGCACCCCGCTTGCCTCACCCCTGACCTGAAGTCTCGGCTGAGTGAGCAGCAGAGCTGGGATTGCATCCTGTTTTTCCTGACGTCAGAGCGCCTGGTGGAACGCACCCTGATGCCAAGCGTAACACTGCTGCAGTGAGTTTCATGAGTCCCGAGTCCCTTCTGGATACCACAGCAGCACAGGTTGCGTCTCTTGTGCCAGAGACCCCACCGTGCTGGCCAACACTTCCTCTACCCGCTGAGCAGGCGGCCAACGGCATGATGTGGCCGCATCTCAGAAAGACAAAGTCCGTAGCGACAGTACTGGCTGGGTCTGTCCTGTGGTGCCAGGAGCAGGTGTTGTAGAAATTAGAAAGTGGCTGGAGTGCATGGGAAGCCGCGGTGCTTCACTTGGACAGATAGGCAATTTTCTGTCGGCTCCCGTGGAAATCACTTGGGAAAAGCCTAGTAGTTATTAAACGCCCCGGGCCTGTGGAAAGACCCATCCATCACTGAGTCCCCACAGCCGGGTTCTGCTTAGCGCAACGTCGGCATCACGGCAGCTGATTTAGGCCTGGCACGAGAGCACGTTGTAAATCCTGTCATTTGGCAACAGGCACAAGAGGACAGCAGCCTCTGGAAGCTCAAACCAGGCTGGAGATGCAACACAGGTCCCAGAAATGTCTGCGCCGGGAAAGACAGAAGGGACCGAGCACCTCACGTCCCCCAGCCAGAGACGGACGTTTCCCCAGTGGAGTTGCAGGACTTGGATCCTGCGGTGAGACCCTCCAGGCCACAAGGCTGTGTCCCTGCACATCTGCCATCTCCTGAGTTTGACTCTGGGCTCAAATCTGTCGGGGACATTCAGGCCTCTCGGCCACGTCGGGTGATGGCAACTTCATCCTTCCGTTTGCACGACTGGGAACCTGGAGTCGCCCGGCCTGCTCGCCTCGCAGTCCACACCCAAAGCAGCAGGAAGTTCCCCGGACGTGCCGGCAGCTGCCCCCACCGGGCCTCCTGCTGTGTCTGGGTGCTGGCTGTGCTCCAAGTCTGGGTGTCGGGAACCACACCACACCCGTCAACACAGCTGGGAGGCGGCAGCTCGACCAGCAGCGAGGAGATCATGAAGGCCTCGCAAATATCCGAGGTGCCACCAGGAGGGAGCTGCGGTGTGCAGCGCGGGCCCTCCTGCTCTCCATCTTTCACATGGGAAGACCCAGAGGAGGCCCTGGCGGCCTCCAGAACCTGGGCCAGATAAGCTCTGTTCGTCGTAAGTGACACCCTCAGGTGTCCGTCACAGCAGAAAATAGGCTAAGACAACACTGCATAGTATGCTCTCGACACTGCCGCAGTCCCACTATGTCAGCCTAGCTGGGTGACAGGCACACCTGTAATCTCAGCACACTGGGCAGCTGAGGCAGGAGGGTGCAAGTTCAAGGTCAGCCTGGGCAACTTAGTGACTTAGTGACAACCTTGTCTCAAAATAAAAAATAAGAAAGAGCTGGGGATGCTGCTCAGTGTGAAGGCCCTGGGTTCAACCCCCACTACCAAAAAGGAAAGTCAGTCCACTCACGTCCTGTCTGTCTGTGCCAGCCCGTTGGCCTCAATGAACCCACAAGGCTGAGTCCCGGCACCAACCACCACACCCACACCGAGGGCTTCGGGCCTCTCGGTCTTGTGCAACTTCCACAAGGGGGCTGTCTGGGCCACCTACTGGTGACAACTAAATGAGGTAGAGTTTGCCCCGCGTTCACCCTGAAGGGCCTCCTCCTCTTCCATCTCTGTCTTTGCCGAAGGAAAGCAGAGCGCGTTGGTGCCCCTGCCAGTGTTTAGGGAGGCTCCTTCCGGGCAGATCTCGGGTTTCGCCCCAGCCCTGCCACCCCAAGCTCTGGCGTCTCGGCTTCCTCACCGGGGGAAGTGGCCCGGCCATGACACTGCCGTGTAGCAGGGCTAGGGGTGGGCGAAGGGACATGTGAGTGGACTCATGGTACCCACCAGGGCACCCGAGTGTCCCTTGCTGTTGCCACTGGCGTCGGGCCCTGCTCGGGGCTCAGTGGTCAGGAGCCAGGCAGAGGGCCAGAGTGTCAGGGCCAAACTCAGCCTCCACTCCTCCTGAGCCAGGTGGCCTGGGAGACGACACCCACACCTGGACTCCCATCTGCAAGACGAGAGAGGGACAATGGCAGCTTGGGCTCCAGGTTCGCTGGAGGAGCAAGGCGCCAGGATGATCCCTCAGGGACCAGAAATGCCCCCACCATCTGTGGGATGAGCTCCTGCTTATTAGTGTTAGGAGTCAGAGCTCGGTGTCCCCTCTGTTGAAGCTCCTCACTGCCCCTAGTGTTCTCTGCCAAGCGCGGTCCCCTCCCTCACAGCCTTGGCCTCGCTGGCCCCCAGGCCTGGCCCGTGTGTTCCCCAAGTCCCTGCTGCTGTGGCTCTCAGAGGAGCGGAGGGAGCAGAGCGCGAAAGGAGGTGACCCGGCCGGCTGTGCCATGCTGCATCTATTTCCCTGCAAGTTGCTGACTTCAGCCTTTCCACAGCAAGCGCAGCCCCATCCGAGCAGTAGCAGCGCACGCAGCACAGCCGTAAATCTGCAGGCCCTGTTATTTAAGAGGCTCGACTTCTCGCTCTGTGATATTAAAGCAAATCTGCCCGCTGCCATAAATCAGCCAGGCTGCTTCCGTCTGGCCACGCGCTGGGCTGGCTGGAGACGCACTGCTCAGGGCTCACACTGGAGGAAGGGAACTGCGGGATGAGTTTGCCTCCTTCCAGACCACTCTGTTCACCTGTCCCCTCCCTGAGACCTTGGACCCCAGCATTCTGGGGGTCCAAAGAGCAGCAGAACACCCAGCACTGAGACTTTGAGCCATTACGCACCCCAGCACGGAGCCCATGAACCCAAGCCTCAAGGCTGCTCCATGAGCCCCCGGGCCCAAGCAGCCAGTAAGCCAGGAGGGTGACAATGGGTTCGTCACAGCACCAGGTCTCAGTACCAGGATTCTTCTGTGCACAAAGCTGAGAAGGAAACCTGAGTCACAGCACAAGCCAGGAGGGTGCTCCAACGCTGGTGCCGCCTTCATCTGGGCCCTGTCTCTGTGCCTTGCACACCCGTCTCTACCTCCCCCGGGGGCGTCTCTACCTCCTCCGGCTCTGAGCTGAAACCTGCGCCTCATGCCCCCCTCCCCGTGCTCTCTGGTCGCCAATGCCTTGCTCAGTTTGTGCTATGCCCACCAATCTAAGGCCCTCACCAGCTCCATGTCACTCAAAGCAGAGGAGGGCCTGTGCCCCAGCGTCCCCCGTCTGGTCAGCCAGCCCCACCCTGTCTTGCAAAGGACTCCGAGGTTATCCTGGGAGGTTATCCCGTGGTCCTATGGCTCCGCCAGAGGACTGGTGTGACTGAGGTGTGGGAGCCACAGGGTGGGATAGCTGTACTAAACATTATAAAAAGCAAAAGGCCTTGGAAATGTACTAAACGAATTTTATGAAAGATTCCAAAATGTTGCTTTAAGTATCTATGGCTCAAAGTGATTTCGTTTCCAATACTTGCTGGCAGAAAAAAATATTACTCCTGCATTTCAATGAGGAGGAAATACACAGGCTGCATTGGGTCAAGTCCATTTATTTAAGTTATTTTCTAAAATGAGTGTAATTTGGACATCACCAGTACGATTTCCCCCCAGTGCGGGTTAATGCCTCAGACATGGCCCCAGGAAGGGACTCTGTGTGCAGAGTTACTGGCTTTTTATTTAGAATGGACTGTGCGGGTGATTTGTGGGTGGAAAAAACCTGAATAATTTAAAGTAGTCTCTATGTGCTGAGAGCTGCAGGTTTTTTTTAAAGTAGATTTTAAATCTTGAGACTTTCAGAGATTAAGGGAGATTGGTCAGGGATTTATTTGTTGCTGGAATCTTTTTCTCGCGTCCACATCTTTCCCAGCACCCATTCTTTCTCGTGCCTGCATCAGGAGTAGAGGAAAAGGCTGCAGGTGGCACCCACGAGAGCCAGGTCTTTGGGCCTCTGCAGCGGACGAGTCCTCTATGCAGAGAACGTTCAGCACCATGGCAGTGAGACAGGACGAGCCGCCCGGCCAGGGTGGAGGGCAGGGTCACTCGGCCAGCGCGAAGCAGAGCCGGTCCAAGCACTGCTCACCCTCACACGTGCAGCCCACTCTCGGCGCTGGCCAGGGCCTCGGTCTCTGGCCTCTCAGGCAGGGGAAGCGGCGGCACCCAGGAGCAGCCGGCGCCTCTCAGAAGCAAGGCTGTGTGCTGTCCTTACCAGGCAGCGCACGGCCCCCCGCGCCCCTCTCCAGGAGTGGTGACAGACTCCTGTGCGCGGAGTCCGCAAGACAGGAGCTGCGAAACCCCCTTCCTCTGTCCCCACCCGCCTGCACGTGGGGTTAGGGCCTGGTGCCTGAGCCCCCATACCCATGGGGCTTTTCTCACGGCCGTAACCCACACGATTCCTGACTGTGTCTGCATGTTTTTATTTCTAAAGGGGGACATCTGGGTACCTCACTGTCAATAGCTAGAAGGGTTCAAGTTTGGAGTCAGAGGAGGGCTGGAGAGAGCCCAGCTCTGCTTGCTGTTGTGTTTGCTGGTGGTGACGAGGGACACGGGGACAGGTGGGAGGTCGGGGTCCAACACAGTAAATTCATCAACAGGATTTCAGAAACAAGTTCCCAGCACAGCTTATCCAAGCTGCCTGGACTGTGCTGTGGAATCCCCCCTTGCTGCAGGCCCAGGAAGCCATCTGCAGCCCAGACCCTGCCAGGGGGTTCCCCGGGGGTCAGGACAGCAGGAGCCCCCCACTATGGGGCAGAGAGGGTCCCAGAGGGCGATGCTGGGAGCGAGCCGGAGCTCAGCACCACAGACGCGGGCACAGTTCCACATTCTGGAGACTCGGGTGCTTCCTGCCCCGAGCTGGGGTTGCATTCAACTCTGCTCCGTTTGACGGGTGGAGCGACACCAGCTGAAGCCCAGCCCGGATCCTCCGCCAGAGCAGAGAACCCCAGAGAATCACAGATTTGCCGGGACCGCCAGGCCGAATGGAGTTCACTCACTGCCACGAGTTAAGACATAATCACAGTCATTCATGCATGCTGGAGACATTCCTGATTCTGCCTACAAGCCAGACATACTGGCGAGCCTTTCCTTCCTCCTCTTTCATGCATGTGTGCTTACCTCGGTTTGGGTGCACCAGAAACCCTCCTCAAATCTGCAGGCCCCGTTTCTCAAAAGCGACAAGCTATTAGTGAAGCCACAAGGCCAGAGAGAGAACTGCAGCTTCGCTCTGCAGCACGCCTCGGAGCACAGGCTCCGGGAACAGGCGGCCTTCTCGCCACTGCTGACAAGAGAGGACGACACACGCGGGCCCTGCTCCCGGGGGTCGGGCTGCACCAAGGCTGGGGTGGAGCTTGAGGGGTTTGCACACCTATCCGGCTTAGAAATGGAGATCGCCAGACCCTGGGTCACCTCCAGGACTTCAGAGAAAGGCTTCCTGGGGAGAAGATGTCGGGGAGGGAGGGAGGGCAGCAAAGGGCTGGGGAGTCCCGGCCTCAGTCCTGCATGGCACCCCCTTCCACGTCCTGCTTCACCACCTCCCTAGCCAGTCACCTCCACGGAGACAGCCCGGCGAGGTCAGCTGAGTGTGCACGCAGCCCTCTCGGGTGGAGTCCTCAATGGCACTCAGCTACAGAGATGCATCAGAGTGGGCTAGTCTGGTCTAGTTTTGCAGCAGCAGAGTTTTTCTTCAAGCCAAATCTTAGAAGAGATCCAAGGCTTGGATGTGGCTCCTCGGTAAGCACTTGCTAGCAGGACCAAGGCCCTGGGCTCAATGTGCAGCATCGCAAAACAAGCAGACAGCAAAAGAACAAAGCAGAATTGGCGGGAGCCAGGTGACGGCGCCCGTAGCAGGGATGCCCTTGGTTCTCAGGGAGCGCACTACCAGGCACGGGTTCAGGAGACGCTGATCAGTCCCTCCAGACACAGGAATGTGCTTCCTCCAAGCAGCCCAGCCCAGCGAACCTCCTTTCTCCTTCCCAGTGCCCACGGTGGCTGGGCCACATGCAGGAGCCGGGAGAGCAGGAGCTTAGGCTACAAGAGAAGCAGAGGAGACGCAGCCCTCCATGCACCGTGATCTCCTGGCTTCCCATGTGAACTTGGAAGAGGGGTCTGCTGTGCAAGGAGCCCTGCAGCCTGAACCAGGAGGCATCTCATGCCGACTGTACCCACCCACTGCGCAGTCTGGGCTCGGCCAGCAGCGAGAGGGAGTGGTGCCTGCTGTTTGAGTGTGTCGTGAGGAACAAATAAGAAGTGTAAGTTAATCCACATGAACCAGAAGGTGTCATAATATTATTGCTAATATTTTTTCTCAGTACTGGGCCTTCACACAGAGTCACATCCTGAGCCCTTTTATTTTTTATTTTGAGACAGAGTCTTACCCAGCTAACCTCAAACTTGTGATCCCCCTGCCTCAGCCTCCCAGAGTGCTGGCATGACAGGCCTGTACCACCACACCTGCCAACTACATTCTTTTTAAATTTGTTATCTTCCCCAAAGGGCTATGAATTCAGCACAATCTTTTCTTCAGCACTGGAGAACCAAGCCTGGGGCCTCAAGCATGCTGGGCAAATTCTGTATCGCTGAGCCCCTCCCATCCCCAATCTCCCTCTCAGGATTCACCAGCACCTCAGAAATTCTGCAGATCGTGGAGCCAAATTTCAATTCAATCAATTCAAATATTTTGAGAACTATCTTAAAGCTATTTTTAATTAAATTCAATACTTATTGGTAATTTTTAAAATACAGAACTTTGCAAGCTATAAACAGACACTGCCTTTTACAAAATTTTCAGCAAGAAAGATACTGAAAGGTGTAACATTAAAAATGCAGAAATAAGATGGAGATGCGTACTACTGTACTATTCAATGTTTATCTGGAGATTCTCATCAACAAAATAAAATAAGAAAAAGAAACAATAGGTTAAAACATTGAAAAGGAAGGAAAAAAATTGCTATTAGACTATATGAATGTCGACTAATATTTTTAAACTATTATTGCCATAAGAGAAAGTGACCAGATTCCCAAGAATGTCCAGTGGCAAGGGGCTTGGTGGTGGGAACAGAGCTCAAGGGCCGGACGAGGCCACCTGACTAAGCTTTCCATCTGGCTTCTTGCCTTCTCCTCAGCTGCCACACTTCCCCTTCCCTGGACACCAGTCACAATGAGGAGTGACGATCCCCAACCATCAAGGCACGCTGGCCAACCGCCCAAGGACAGCCCCAGGGAAGGGGCTCTCCCATCCAGTCCGGAGCAACCAGGCACAGCAGGGTGGGGCAGCGGCACACTCCAGAGGGGTTTGCTGAGTAGATGAATGACTGAAAGAATAAATGAGCAATCTTCAACTTGGTCACTCACGCATCAGTGATTCTCTAGAGAACTGGATACTTGCACCTCTCGGCGAGGGCCAGACTCCTCCCCCAGGCCCCAGCTTGGGTCTCTCTGCCTTCCCCGCTACTTGACGAGCATCTTTTGCCTCTCAGTCAGCGGCTAATGTCAGTATGATTCTTCCTAAGGCCAAATCCCACCTTTCTGAAGCTTAAACCCTTGCTCTACTCCTCTGAGGCCACACAGAGAAAGTCTATGCCCATTCAGTACATGTGACCACACACTACACATGACCATGTACCACGTGTAACCTTTCGATATGTAGAGTGAGTCTATGACTTCTTCAAAGGGGGCCTGTTGGAAACGCCTTCCCTCCACCCATCCGTGGGAACCAGGTCTGAAGTTCAGTTCCCAGGCAGTGTCTGACTTCTCCACCCCATTTTGCGCTTCGGGTCTCCACACAGGAAGCAAAATAAATCCAGACCTTGGGCAAGTAGGGTGCAGGTTTGGTGAGTCTCTTGAAAGCCACTGGGAGGTCTGTGGTGCTGCTCAAACAGGGGAGCTGCCAGAACTGCCCCAATCCAGTGGCAGGCCCTGGCGCGGGGTACGGGGAGCTCTGGGCTGGAAGCGAGCCGCCCTGAGTGGGGAAGGTGTCGTCCTAGGCCGGGCAGCAGCAGGGAAGGGCCTGGGCTTATTCCAGTATCTGGAACAACAAGAACCCTTCCAGAGGCATCCGAAAGGACTCAGCAGGGCTGCCGAAATGGGGCTGTGGTCTTGAGCGCTCCTTAGAGACCACCCGCTGTGCACAATACCCCCCCCCCGGGGTGTCGTCTGCCCCGGAAGTGGACAAACTCTCAGGAGAAGGCAGGGTTGGGACCAGGCGCCCTCGGCCAGAGTAGCAATGCCAGAGTGATGGGTGTGCTCGGCTTTCGTTCCAGCCCAGACCTAATGTTAGAAGGCAACGATTACATTTCCTGGGCACTCTGATGCAATACAGAAGGTTCCCTAGAATCCCATGAAAATAGTGTTTATTCATTTCTGTTGCTAATTGTTGAGTAATTAGATTGAAACTTGATCATTAAATCACAGTAAAATTGTGCCATGCAAAGATTCTTAATAATGATCTGTGTCCCCTGCCTCAGAGATAGAGTGCATTGGAAAAAAGTGAAACATTTTGAGGAAAACTCTTTTAATTTACTCAATTAAAAATATAGAAAGGCACCAGGCACAGTGACACACTCCTGTAACCCCAACTACTCAGGAGGCTGACGCAGGAGGAGCTCAAGTTTGAGACCAGCCTGGGAAACTTAGCAAGACTCTATCTCAAAAAAAAATTTAAAAGGGCTAGGGATGCAGCTCAGTGGTAGAGCACTTCTCTAGCATGCTCAAGGCCCTGAGGTCAGTCCCCAGTACGTCAAAAAATATAGATGATTGGATAAACAAAAAGTGATATCTATATGTAATGGAATATTACTGTGCTATAAAAATGACAAACTTGAGGCATTTGTGGGAAAATGGATGCACCTGGAGAATATAATATTGAGTAAAATGAATCAGACACACAAGCTTAAATACTGTATAGTATCTCTCATTTGAATAAGGCAAAAAAGAAAATAATAAAAGATGGATAGAAAGGGACAAGGAGACAGACCTCACCCAATAGGGATGAGGTCCAAGGGAACGGGACGAGGGGTAAGGAGAGGAAGGGGCAGTGAGAGGAATAAAGACCTGTCACGTGCAGGAGCCCACGAGCTCTAACCAGCGTAAACATTATGTGCCATCCCGTGAGCTAAGACAAATAATATCAACAAGTATGAGCAACAGTGACAGGCAGACGGGCAGAGGAGGGGAGAGGAGGAGAGAAGGGGAGGGAGACAAGGGAAAACAAGCTGCAATATGTACGTGTAACCCCAAGATGACTATAAACTGCATGAACTGCAAACATGTACTAATAAAATAAATTTGAAAACATAGAGCGAGATATACATATACACCATACTACATATATGTACAGCACATACATGTGTATGTATCCTGTGTATTATACACTATACACACATGTAAGTAGGGGAAAGGGGATACTGGGCAAAGGATGTAAAGTTTCAGTTACAGAAGAAGACCAGTTACATCTGGCCCTATGACGTCCACACAGTGATAATGGCTAACACTATTTCCTGCGCTAAGGGGCTAGATCTTAAGTCCCACACACACGGATGGTAATCGGAGGAGTCAGTGGATGTGTCAACTGGCTTGACTGCAGTGGCCATTTCCCAACATTCACACACCACCACGCACACACACAACATCAGGTTCAACACCTTCCACACACACAATTTTTATGTCAATATCTCAGCAAAGCCAGTAAAACTCTAAACTAGAAACATGATGCTACAGTCCTGAAACGATGGCCCTGTCTAAACTAATGCCACCTCCCAGCAGCCGGGGAAACAGGCAGGCCAGAAAGTCAGACACAGAAGGATGAGAGGTTCGCGGTGGGCCACCACGGCGCGCTAGTCTGAGTGCAACCCCCCAGCCCCAGCGTCGCAGAAGGCAGCGTGGTCAGGAAGACCGAGGAAGGCCCGCAGCCCTGCCCACCAAGAGGGAAGGGTCGTGCGATTCCCGGCCCTTCCCTGGAAAACTCGCGCTGCACCATTTCTGATTCAGTGTTACGCTGCGAAGGTTGCAAATTAATTGCAATTATGCCTTCTGTGCGCCAAGCGATAATTTACTGCAATTAATTTTCAAAAGATCTACTGCTGTCAATTATGATCCCCCTGTGGAGGGGGAGGAGCTACCAGCTAGCGCGGAGTCTGACGAAGTTACGTTTGCTCTTTCTTTCCACTTCCAGTCAAGCTATTATCATTTGTTTTCATGACAGTAAACACAGTGCAGAGCTGACAATGTCCCTCTGACCTTTGCCCTAATCTAGGATCATCCAGACTCCACAAGGCCACGTGCATGGCCACACCTGGCGGTGCGTGGAGGAGGCGCACTTCAGAATTAATGAGTGCAGCTGTCTCTCTTGCACTCGGCACTCGTGAAATAGATCTCTTTAAAGTGCCATTATCACAATATTGATGGAGTTATTTATAGCACCGCCATCGCTCCATCACAACAGAAGACTCGCTACCCGGGCGAGCGCGTGTCGCTGTCGGCCCTGGCCCCCATCCAGACCCAGGAGAGGCACCAGGTGGAGCCCCCAGCGCCTCAGGAAACTACCTCCAAGTGACTCTGGCCGCTGCAGCACAAGGGCTGAGCGGCGCCTCTCCACAGCCCACCGCAGGGCGGCGGGGGTATGAAAGACAGGTCCCTCGCCGCCAACCCGCAAGGTCCTCAGGGGCAAGGTTCGTGCTGTTTGTGCATCAGCCACAGCACAGTCCTGGCAGCAGCAAAGTCGGGGGCGCTGGGTGTTTCCAACACTGGCTCTGCTGCCCATCGGGGCAGCGCTCTGCTCTGCTCCTCCTCGGAGGGCTCCACTCCTGAGCAGATGCAAAGAGCTGCCCAGGGAAGCATTTGCTCTGGTTTTTATCATCTCAGCACTGGGTTTATGATCAGCACTCTCACTGTAAGAATTCTTTGCCCTGCATTAATAAAGTGCCAGTCACCCCACTTAAGTCGTATAAAACAAAGACCCGGCTGGGCACGGTGGGGCACATCTGTAATACCAGCTACTCAGCTGAGGCAGCAGAATCACAAGTTCAAAGCCAACCTTACCAACTTACTGGGACACTGTCTCAAAACAAAAAATTAAATTAAATATTAAAAAGTTGGGGGTATAGCTCAGTGTTAGAGTACCCTGGGTTCAATCTTTAGCACTGCAAAAAAAAAAAAAAAAAGCACATGCATAAATCATTTCTTCCCTTAAGAATGCCATAGTCCACATCAAGACTTCTTTACCCCTCCTTTGTCCATATTGTAAGGTAAATCCCTGAGAACTCTCTCCCAACAGCAGCACATCTTGGAGTCAAATGTGGGTCTTTAGGACCAGCCTGCAGGTTATAGGCTGCCCCAGCACAAGGTGGGTGCAGAATGCAGACCCCAGACCTTCCCCGCTCTGGGTCCCAGGAGAGACCAGAGGGTGACTCAGCAGACAGAGGACAGCTGGGGACGCTCCTGCCTGCCACTCTGAGCAGCATTAACAGGCTGGTCCCTGTCACCTTTCATGTCCCCTGTGAGCGGGATCCCCTCACTGCCCCGTTTTAGGGTGCACAGCCCTGTGACGCCCACGGGGCACCCCTCCCCACAGACAAGAGCCACCTCGGCAGCGGAGAGGATGGTGCAGGAGTAGGGCTGTGTGGGCTCCCGGAAAGAGGCAGCTGGTCGCTCCCCTTCTTCCCCAAGCTGTATCTCCCCCCCCCACCCCGGTGGCTGGCCTGGCTCCCTGGGGCATCTGGACCCAGCCAGGCATTCAGTGTTTTGTACCCTTGGGTGTGGACGTGGGAACTGACTCCTCTCTCCCGCCTGGGTTCCTGTCACGGCCCCCAAACTGCACATCGTGCGAGAACCCCACGGTCAGTCGCCCAGGTCTCCCCACCCCAGCCTCACTCCCACATTCTTGGGTACTGAAGGGGTGGCTCTGTGGCCCAGACACACTGTGCTCACAGAGTGCTTACCAGAGCAGAGTGTCCTGGAGCAGGAAGAGCCCAGTGTGTGACCACCGGTCTCCCTGGCCCGTCCCTCGGCCAGGGCATCTTGGTCTCCACCCTGAAGGGTTACCAAAACCATGGGCAGCAGCTGCAAATGCCCTCCGGGACCTGGCTAACCAGAGGCAACAAGGCATGGACAAGGGTCATAGAAGGAAGCCGCCCCGCCTCCGACATCCTTCTAAACCTCGACATCCCATGACCGCTGGCTGTGAGCCTGGCTATTGATTGCAGTGGAAAGCGAAATGATATATTGGCATTTCAGTACTTATTTTATTGAGTGGTCTTTTTCTCAAAAGTATTTAGAATGTTCAAAATAAAATCAGTGAAATTAAAAGTATTTCAAATATGAAAATTTAGTTAAGCATCCCTGCAACGGGTTCTGACCTTGGTCGCTCGGCCTGGGTCACCTTGGGGCGATGAGTCACTCCACTCTGGGTCAGGCCGGCCCTCACAGGCAGCCCCAGGCTCTGAGCCGGCTCCTCCGCTGCCAGGCGCCCATCTGCCTATGGGGAGAGGAGGAGGCGGAGCTGCACCAAGCTGGCCTCCCATTACTGAATTCTGCTGGAGGGAACACCAGAGGAGCCTGAGGGGGTGTCCCTGAGTCCTCTGCCTGCACCCCGGCAGCAGCCATGCTCACCCCGGCTCACGTCTCACGCCGCATGATGATCTTACTGTTTGTGAGTCTGTTTCTGCACGGGGCAGAGAGCTCCTTGAAGGTGTGTTTGTGTCCGCGACCACTCGTCCCTCTGACGCACAGTCGACAGAAAGCATTCTCCATATTCTGTTCCCTTCTCCTTGTTTATTGTAAGCGTATTCAGCTTCGGCAGACAAACTGAAGACAGTGGGGCTTCTGGGATGGGGGTATCGCATGCTAACAGTGTGCATCGCTCTGTGTGTGCTCGCATGTCTCTGTGGATAGAGGTGCACTGTGGGCCTCCGGCTCCGTCCCAGGCCTGTAGCATCCGCCAAACAAGCAGTGTCTGATGACCGGATGGGGGAGAAGCGCACCATGCCGGCTTCCATGTCTGACCAGCTCTCCCTAGCAGCCGCCTGGGCTCCCTGTTTTCTCAGTCGCTCCCTCTGAGAACTGGGGGGGGGGGGGTATTTCTCCTGTCACCCTGCCCCCCGGAGACGGTAAACCCCATGGGCAAACGTGGTGCAGAGCCTGGCCCGCCTGCAGTCAGTGAAACCAGAAAGGCCTTTTCCACAACTTCATCAAACCCCCCTGAACGCAGACATTAGTCAAGGGCAACTTTATTGATTGTGCCTAATTGCACATATTTTCTTACACTTTTACTGAGCCTATTTTTCAAGTCACTTGGAAGACTGTTCACATTTCTGAAAGGGGATATGCCAAAGTGGGGTTTAATTCATTACCTTTTGGACATGCTGTCATTCCCAGCTCACGCCAATCTGTTATAAGATGCGAGGGTGCCACTGCTCACAGAACAGCCAAGCCACCTTTCTAAATGGGTCAGAGCCTAGAAAGCTGTGTGCGCCACGCATCTGTGAGTCAGTCGCTCAACAGTCTTTGAGTCCCTACGATGCGCTAGAATACAAAGATGTATCATTACACACAAAACTGCTCTCCAGGGCTACTCAGTCCAGTGAAAACGTAGGTGCATAAACAGTTGATTTAGTTCAACAGCCTAGGATCCTGGCACGACACCACAGTGGTCCAAAGCAAGTTGTGACCCGGGCAGGCGGGTCACTCTGCAGTGTCCCGGGCAGCCTGTTCAGCACGGTTACTGCAGCACCCATACATGCGGCTGTGTCATAGGTATTGTGCTGAGAAACAACCTTGAGCGTGGCCCCAGGGTCACACATTTACAGACTGGATTTTTTCCCTCAGCTCCCTAAAAATGAAGCAGACTCTTGTGTAAATAACCATTTCTGAAATCTCACAAAAGACTGTCGTAGAGACTCAAAGCCCACGTAGCAGTCTATGAGGAGCCCACGGTGGAGACACCCCGTGCTGGAGCTAAGGAAGGCCACATGCCATCCCACGCCACCCCAGCAAACCTCACTGCCATCAGGTGCTGCCAGAGCAGTAATAACTTGCCCAAAACTGTAGAACTGGTGTTTTTCACACTCGAGTTTAAAGCCAGGCAGCTGGCGGACACCAGCCACCCCACGATGAAAGGCCCTTGTCCTCTGCCCTGCACGGTTGGTCCCCGCCAGTCTGGGCTTCTCGCTGCTCATCCCTCCCCCTTCAGACTGACAGGCTGTCCTCCAAGACACACCACCGCTGATTCTGCTGTCCTAGTCTCACCCCTCGAAGGTGCTTCTGCACACCGCCCTCCCACTGTGATCGAGTCTTGGTTTGGGGGAGGTTTCTCACTGTTGCCTGTAGTTTCCTGCAAGGATGAACTAAAACCTCTAAATATTTGTCCAGGTTACTGATATAACTCTAGGTGTGTATACTTGTGCCACTGAGTTTTTAAAAAGTAAACACCGAATGTTGTATATATTCTCATGGGCTCTCATCTTGATTTGGGGCCAATGGTCTGGCCTGTCGAGAGTATTTTAAATCTTGATCCTATTGCTCGCCCAGCACTCTGTGATCTGTGGGTTTCATTAAATGCAACACCCATGCCTCATGCAGATGGAAATGTTAAACTGCACAAACTCAAGGATAGTGGCCCAGCCGGAGGACCAAGCATGGGAATGGGAATTCTGTCCTCGGACAGACCCCAGAGGCACCATCAAGGACGTGGGTCTCCCTCCCGGGACACTCCCCTCTGCCACAGGCGGGCGTCATCGCCTTTTTGTAAGCTTCCTGCCTCAACGGCCAGTAAGCACAGATCACCCATTGTGCCGATGCAAACGTACATGCTAAAGTCACAAGAATCAGAGACATAAGCAACTAAATGGATCACTTAGTGCATTAAATGCTATTTGTGGAGACAAAATCATGCTAGATAAGAGACTGAAAAAGGCTCAGCCAGGTGTGGTCACACAGCAGCTCTCCAGGATGTGGGAGCAGGAGGATCGCAAGTTCAGGTCCAGCCTCAGCAATTTATCAGTTTAGTAAGACCCTGTCTCAAAATAAAAAATAACAAGGAGCCAGGGACATAACTCAGTGTGAAGGCTCTGGGTTTGCTCCCCAGTACCATCAATCAGTCAGTCGTCAAGCAGGCAGGCCGCGCGAAGGAGAAGGCCGCAGAGTGGAACGCAAAGGCCAAGAGCGAGTGGAGGAAGAGGAGTTGATGGGGCAGAGGCTGTGCGGACTGATGGTGCCGAAGACGCCGAGCCTCATTCAGAGGCTGCCTACACGGAGAGCATCAAAACGCTCCCGTTAAGGACCAAGTGCTCGAAGCTCCCTCCAGCCGCTCAGGCGTCACCGGTCCTCCTCCTCGTCACCTCATTGCCAGGTGCACACACACCTCTCGTCTCCCTGGTCTCGCTGGGAAACGGTCCCCACACCCCGTGTCACCTCACTCCACTCTGTGCTGTGGTGAGCCCACCCAGCCCTAAGGGACAGGACGGTGCCGAGTTTATCTTCCGATAAAATAAGCAAAACGTGCTCTCTCCTCAGGAGAGCTAGAAGTCGCCGTCGGCATTTGAAGGCTCAGTCTGCTTTCCAAGTACAGTCAGGCCTTCGGAGATCTTAATTTAGGTTCTGGCGTCTGTGGGCTCCTGTTGATTTTAGGCACAATTTCTTTACTTGTGTAGAGACACCGTGCACTCTGGAGAGGGCCGAGCTGGGTACACATGCAAACTCTGATTATTCTGCTTCCTCCACACCGTCCGGGGGCTCAGAGAAGGAAGGGAAGTGGCCGGAGTGCCCTGGAGAATCAGCTAAGGCCTGGTGGGCTCTGGGGGCAGAGTCTGTGCCCACAGCAGACCAGACATCCGCCAGCCCCGGTCACCACCACCTCCAAAGTGAGCTTCTGAGTGTTTCTGACACAGACTCAATGCTCAGCGTCCTTCGTGTTATAAACTGCATGTATGAAACATGTGACTAGCACACATTACCAAAGAAAAACATGTGAAATACACAAACAAAAAATACAGTTCAACGATCCATCCAAAGAACCCGTGCAGTCCCTCCACCCAGTCAAGGAAGAGAAGGGCGTCATCTTGGAGATGCCTCCCTTCGGTCCCAACCCGAGTCCTGCCACAGTTACCCTCTGCCTGCTTGCTCGGGTTCTGTTTTGCTTTGTGTGCTGGGACCATGAGTGTGCGAGGCAAGCACACCACCTGCAGCTACGTCCCAGCCCACCCTCCCTTCCTGGACCCACGTCCCAGCACAGTTTCACTGCCTAAGTAGGTATCACTTGACCAGAGTTTGGTTCTGCGCTCTCTCTCTGTCTCTCTCTCTCTCTCTCTGTCTCTCTCTGTCTGTCTCTCTCAATTTGGTACTTTACATGAATTGCATCATAGGTCGTAATTCTTCTATGTTTGGCTTCTTGTGACTAATATTGTATTTGTGAGATCAACTCGTCTTGCTGCAGTATTGTAGCCCATTCATTTTCACTGTTGTGTATAGTATTACAGTGTGAATATGGTTATTTTATTTATCCCACCTTCCAGTGATAAATATCTGGACTGTTACTAATTCCTAAATAGTTTCAATGACGTTGCAATGAACTTTCTTACACGCTTTTTTTGGAGCACATTTTTCTCTTGGACCTATACCCAGAGAGTAATTTCTGGTGTATAAGATGTTCTTATTTTCAACATTAATAAGTAATGCCAAACTGCCATCCATAGTAGTTGCACAGATTTCCCCCAACCAGCACCGTAAAGAATGTCAGTTGCTCCACCTTCTAAGTCTTGGGATTTTATTGTTTTGATTTGTTTTCCTTTGTGTGGTGCTTAGGATTGAGCCTAGCAGGCTAGTCCGTCATCTTTTTGTAAATTAGGGTAGTTTTTAGTTGGCCACAGCCTTTAACGTTTTTATGTTTCATAAGCACCTTCACCTATTGGTGGCTTCCTTTCTACTCTCCTAATGGTGTCTTCAGAGAAAAAAGATTTTGGTTTTGTGTAATTCATTGGCTCAATATTTCTCTTTAAATTCTGCGCTTTATTTGCCGACTTTAAGGAGATCTCCCCTAGCCCGTGGTGGTAAAGATCTCACTCTGCGTAGTCTTCTAGACACGCCATGGTTCAGTTCTTCGCTTTTCCACCCATGGTGACCCTGTTTCTGGTCTAGTGGTTCGCTTTTTTCTGTAAGGACGGAAACTGGCCCAGCTGTGTGCCTGAAGCAACGCCCTTGTTTTGAATCCAGTGCCCACATATGCATGTGAGTCTCTGCCTGATGCTTACGTTATTTTTTATTCAGAAAGCAACACCACTAATCCCTGCAGGGTAAACCCAGTGGACCAGCTCCTGCCACTATTCTTTATCAAGCGTCTTGGCTATTTTTCCCTTTCCCTCTTTTTAAACTGGTATACGTTTGCAATATATAAAAAAATACACCCATCCTGGGGAATTGGTCCATATACATATGCACTTTGATCCTTTGCACTTCCTCTTCTCCTCCCCTCCCACCCATCTCCCCATCCCAGAACCCCTTCACATTTCCACAAAGTTTGTCTTCCTGTTTCCTGTAATCTATCTCTGATTTGGCTCCTAAATTATTTATACTTTGGGTCTTTCATATAACGGAAACCAGGCATTATTTAACCTTCTGTGTCTGATCTACTTTCATTTTCCTAGTAATGGCTTAAATTTATCCTTCTTTGTGGGTGAGTAGTTCTCCATTGCATACATATAGCACATTTTCTTTATCCATTCATCTGTCGACAGGCATAAAGGCTGCTTCCAAGACTTGGCTATCAGGAGTCACACTGCTGTAAATACGAGTATATACGTATTGCTGTAATAAGATGTCATAAACTCTTTCAAGAAGATACCCAGAAGAAAGATAGTTGGGTCAAAGTGAATCTCTAGGACTCTCCACACTGACTTCCATGGTGGTCGTACCAGTTTATATTCTCACCATCAAGGTAGAAGGCTCCATTTTCTCCAAAGCTTCACAGTATTTGTCACTATTTGATTTCTTGGTGGGACAGCCGCTTTCTCAGGAGTGAGATGGAATCTCAGTGTTGTTTTACTTTGCATTTCTCCGGTGGTGAAAGACGTGGAATGTTTTTTCATGGACTTACAGACCATCTGTACTTCTGAGAAGCATCTATTCATTTCAGTTTCCCATTTCGTGGTTGGGTCTTTTATTTGGGGGGTTCTGTCTTTTCAGCTCTCTATATATGCTAGATACTTGTTCTCTGAGGGGTAACTGGCAATTTTTTTTCCCATTCTGTTGGTTGTTTTCCTTTGCTGTACAGAAGCTTCTTAATTGGGTATAATCTCACTTCTTCGGTGCTGGTGTAATTTCTTATGCAACTGGGGTTCTGTTCAGAAAGTTCTTGCCGATGCCTGTGTCTTCGAGAGTTTCACCAATTTTTTCTTGCAGCAGATTCAGTGTTTCTGTTTTTATATGTAAATCTTTGATCCGTTTTGATTTGATTTTAGTGAAGGGTGAGAGATACAAGTCATTCTTCTGCACTGAGATAACCAGTTTTCCCAGCACCATTTGTTGAAGAGTCCATCTTTTTTCCAGGGTGTGTTTTGACCCCTTCATCAAAGACTGGGTAGCCGAAGGCGCCCAGAGTTGTTTCTGCTTCCTCTATTCTGTTCCATCGATCCACACGTCCATTTCTGTGCAGGCGACATGCTGTCGTTATTAATGAAGCTTCATACTACGACTACAAACCTGGGACTGGGGTGCCAGCTGCTTTGCTCTCGTTGCCCAGGACTGCCTTTGCTATTCTGAGTCTCTTTTGACTTCATATAAATTTCAAGATTTTTCCCCTAGTTATGTGAAAATTCTGTTGATCTTTTCACTGGCATTGCACTAAATCCATGTCATTTTGATAAACGGCTATTTTTACTATATTGGTTCTGCCTACCCGGAACAGGAGAGGTCTTTCCATTTTCTTATGTCTTCAATTTCTTCTTTCAGGGCACTGCAGTTTTTGTTATAGAGTTCTTTTACTTTCTTGGTTAAATTAATTCCTAGGTATTTTTTTAAGCTATTGCAAATGAATTTGTTTTCCTGATTTCTTTCTTGGGAAGTTCTTGGTATTGTTGGTGTACAGGAAGGCTATTGATTTTTGTGTATTGATTTTGTATCCAAACATATGAAATGCTTCACAAACTTGTGTGTCACCCTTGTCCCGGGACATGGTAATTCCCTCCGTTTTGCTCCCAGGTTAGTCTATATCCTGCCAAGACGAGCAGCGTCTCTGCCACTGGAGGTCATGTGAATTAGCATATGCATTTAGAATCATCTTTTCAAGCTCCATTCTCAAAAGCCTACTGAGTTTTTATTAGAAATACATTAAATTTATAGATCAATTTTGGGAGAAATCATGTATGTGTAATGTTTTATTGCCAAATATGAACACGACATATACCTCTTTTATTTAGGCACTTTTTACACAATATTGTTACATTGTTACACACGTTACACATGTCCTTATTCCTGGACATTGAGTTTTTATTGTTAACTAAAGTAACATTTTTAAATTTTCATTTTATTTTTGTTTGAGGATAGAATATCGAAGCACAGTGTTTTTGTATATTGATCTTGTATCTAATGATTTGTTAAATTCGGTCATTAATTTTAATAATTTACACATATTTTGGATTTTTGTTGCACTTAAGTATATCATATACAGATAATGTACTCACATATCCTTTCCTTCTCTCCAATCTTTAAATGTTCTTTCTTCTGCTCCTCGCTGCACTCAGAAAGATTGTCACGAGGCCAGCTGGGAGTGACAGTGTACATACTGTGCTGGCCTCGATCTCTAAGTTTTTAAAAATTTACCATTACAAATGGTGTTTGCTCTTTTAGTATTTTGTACCTACTCTTTTTCTGACTAAGGAAGTTACTTGTATTCCTAGTTTGCTAAGATTTTTAAATCATAAGTGGATATTGACTTTTATCACATTTCTATGTGATTATATATTTACATCATTATGATTTGTCTCCTTTATTCAATTACTACAGTGTGCTGGTGGAGTTTTGAATGTCAAACCAACCTTGAATTCCTAGAATAAGCGCAAATTGGCCATGATATCTTATTCTTTTACATTATTGTTGAATTTTCCTTGGTAATATTTTGCTTATAACTTTTATATCTATGTTCATAAGAAAGATTCATATATAATTATTTTAAACTGCCCTCATCAAGTTTTGGTACTAGTCTTGTGATGCTGGTTTTATAGATCAAATAAGGTAAGATGTCTTGTTTTTCTATTCTCTGGAATACTTTTCAGAGGATTGGCATCATGTACTCTTTAAATGACAGAATTTGCTTGAGAAGTCATTTAGTTCTAGATTTCCTTTGTTATAAGGTTTTCAATTATGTATTCATCATCTCTAATAATTATCAATTCATTCATGTTTTCTCTTTCTACTATCAACCGTTCTGATAAATTATGTATTTCAGAGGATTAGTCTATTTCGTCTAAGTTTTCAAATATATTTGCAGAATTATTCATACTATCCTTTTATTAAATTTTAAGGTGTCTAGTGTTTGTAATCATGTCCAATTTTTATTTGTGATGTTGGTTGGTTTTCTTTTTCCCCTTTTTTCCTCTTTACTTTTTTCATGAAATGTTTACCTATTTGATTAGCCTCTTCAAATAAACTTTTGGATGTCTTGGCACTCTGTGTACTACTTCATTTGTTTTTGCTCTTATTATTTCCTATCCTTTACTTCATTTGTCTTTATAGCTCTCTCTCTCACTCTCTCTCTCTCTCTCTCTCAATTCCTGAAATGAGTAGTAAATAGATGGCAGCCTTATTTTCTTATATATGTGCTTACATACATGAAGCTACACATTTAATCTGAGCATAGCTTTACTGGATCACACAAATTTTGATGTATACTTTCCCATTATTTTTCCATTTAAATTATTTTCTAATTCCTATTGTCATCTCTTCTTTGATCTATGGGACTATAGAACTAAATAATTTCCAGATACATGGAGATTTCCTGTTACATTTCTTGGTATTGATTTCTAGCTTAATTGCCTGGAAGACAAGTTTTAGAGATTTTCTTTGTGTTTTAGTAAGTTTTGCTTGTGCTTGAGGAAAAGATATGTATTGTATGTATTGAGAGATTTAGCCTACATATGCTTATTAAAATTCAAACGTGGTTATAGGGTTATTAACCTCTTCTATATTTTTATTAATTTGTGGTTTTCAAATTCTATTAGATACTGAAAATTATTATTAAAATTTCCTATTAAGTTTATTAGTCTATGTCACCTTTCAGTCTTGTCATCCCTTGCTTTATATGGTTTTGTGTTATGTTACTGTGTGCATAGAATTTCATATGCATTAAGTCTTTCTTCAGTCCAGTGTATCTCTCTGTCCCCAGGAACACTTATATAATACTACACTCTGCCTGATGCTTGTGCTAGGTACGTTTTTCCTCTCCTTCCTTCCAATTTTCACATATTTGTGTACCACAGGTACATCTCCCGTCTGCAGTCCCCAGGGGTCTACTTCTGTGTCCTGCTGCTTTTGTCCCTTCTCTTCCTGTCTTCCTGTCTCCTCCTATGCCTGGTTGTTGTCTTTTCTCATGACACAGTAGTCGCTGTGTTTGAGAGTCTGTTTGTAGAATTAATTTGAAGCGTGGGATGACACGCTCTTCTCCAGAGAGGGTTTACATTTGCCTCTGCCCTCCAGCCACAGTCAGCTCAATCCAACGCAAAGATGACTCGGCACCAATCCAAATCCTGCCAGGGCCTCTCTATTATTGTAGCTCATGGGCCTCCAGGGTTCAGAACTTGCCAAGCAGCTCTGGCCCCCAACCCACCCTCAGCCACCCGCTCTAGATAGCAAATATCCTCAACAGCAAACAGGCCCAGATGTTGGCCTTACTCTGGGCTTCGCTCTTCTCTAAATCCTGGTCACGTCATCTGCACTGTCTTAGTAAGTCCCCAATACCTTTGGCGGATACCTTTGTATTTCCATCAGTTTTTCCCATTGTCCTCTGTGGACAAGCAGTCCACATCGCCTGTCCCGTCTGCTGTTACTAGATGGATGGACATGTCTGGTCCTTTTTTTGGCTTTTTTAATCTAAATAATAGCTCATATTATTGTTTTTTACTATGATTTCTTATTATGTTTTCTTTCTTATTAAAATTTGAAAAATATAAATAAGAAAAGAAAGAAGATAAACATTTACAATATCCCTGTTCTGAAGTATATTTCCTACTAGTCATTTTTCTATGCATACATGCCAACATTTTTAATAAAAGTTAGATGACGCCGTACTTATTATTTTATAAACTAATACACTCATTCACTAGCTGTATGATGTTCTCAGGCACGTCTGCCACAGTCCTTTCGAACAGCTCTCCAGAGTCGGCCGTCAGAAGTTCTGCCTCGCGCCGCAGCCTGAAGTCGCTGTCACAAACACACCGCCCTCCCTGCCTCAGGACACCCCTCAGACACGGAGGCCTGTGGATGCTCGAGTCCCTCGCATGAAGTGACATGTAAAGTGACATAGCTATGCACACGTGCACACACACGCCCCGCGTGCTTTCAGTCACCTCTGTGTGACTGCTGATACTGAAAACGGTGCATAGCGCGTGAATAACTGCTCGGCAGGTGTGCCAGGGAGGAGGCCGTGCGCGGGAGACCTCTGCTGGCTGGACGCCGAGTTCAGCGCCGTGCGTGAGGGTTCGTGGTTATCTCCTTAGGACGGGTTCTAGAAGAGGGGCTGGTGATGAATCTGGGGGCGCAGTGCCCGCTTGGGGTGGGCAAGGCCTTGGATTCTGCCCCCAGTGCGCGCGCGCACACACACACACTCCCAGGAGTAGACTTGGGAGTCAGAAGACAGAAGACATCGCATGTCTTGCTAAGCTGTCCTCCAGGAAGGTGTCGCTGCTGTGTATGTCTACAGGAGCGCTGCAGATTGAGACTGTGGGCTTCCTAAACCAGATTAGAACTTCTGAGCGCTTAACCCTGTTATCATTTTAAAGCCATTTACAAAGCAGTCTAAAAGTTCTCTGACATGATTATGGCTTTGACTTCTCCCTTGACATGGAGCTAAGCCAGCAGCCTGGACACAGCAACCAGAGAGCAACCACCTCTGCACTGTGTGCCTACGCGAAACCTGCTTCGTGGATCTCCAAGATGAGACAGACTTGCAGCCTCCAGAGGCCACGGCTGGCTCCTCTGAGGGGAGGTGGTCACACACCTACTCTTACACAAATGCAGCAACCCCTTCAACCATCCAGGTGACCAGAAATTAGTGTGAGACCTAAATGACACTCCGAGGCAGATACTCTGGTTTGAATTACCCAGAGCAAAGTCCAAACCCCTTAACCAGGCCTGTGAGACCTGGTTCGTGGCTCCCTGTTCCACAAAGATTTATTTCTCTTCTACCCAAGAAACTCACAGCATCACAGACCACAGAAGAACAGCCACACTCTCTCGCTCCGTGGGGAGCGCAGCATCCTCCTCACTGCTGGACTCTCTTCTGTCGTCTACAGCCAGCTCAACTTGCCCATCCAGATCCAGCCCCAGCGTCCCTCCCTTGTGACTCCCACAGACAGCACCAGGAGAGACCCTCTTAGAGCGCTGGGCTGATCGCCGGCAGAACGCCTACCACACGATCCCACCAGAGAGCTCTCCCTGTGTGTCAAGAACCCCTCGCAACAGAGACTACGTGACAGCTCTCTTCATATGCTGAGCCCCACACTCAAAGCAGGCACAGGGAGCCCTTTCGGAAACGCATCTTTCCTTCCTCATAGACGCTTTCTTCCATTCTTTCCTTACAAAATCCAGCACTTCAATTTTATTATTTTAATTTTAATTGTAACCTAATAATCTCATTCCCACTGAGTAATAATGAAATGTAGTTGTATAACAGTCTAGGATGGTTAAACTGGAGGAATACGAGTAACCATGAGCTCGCCCCTTGTCTTTATAATCCAGACACTGCGTTTCGGGCCACACTGCATTCTGGGTACCATTTAGTTTCCTTCTAGATCAGGCTTCTGGGGGCAGTGGCCCAAAGCAATGGCACTGTGACTCATAGAAAGAACTCCGACGGTGGGACTTAAGCGCGTGGCCCCACACTGGGGAGACGGCCACCTCGCTCCTCGCACGCCACCCACCTCTGCCCAAACTGATCACAGATATTTCTTGGGGCCAGCATGGCTCACCGCAGATCTCAGAGGGTTTCGTTCTGTGTTCATTGCTGCACATGCTCTTTAAGCGTGGAAGACAAATTTCAGTCTTTTTAAAGATGGAGAAATAGACACATTCATCGACGATCAGTAGAATCCAGCTTCGCCCCCGAGGTCCGCCAGTCTTAGCTTACGGACTGCCGTAGCAGCACTCTGAGTGAAGAGCAGATGTCTGCTTCCAGGATGTGGCTGGATAGAAGCTGAGAAATTAAGTTTGGCAAAGATATTTACCTGCCAACCGGCATTTGTAACTTTTTTCATGGTATTTTAGCTTTACTTCTAAATATTATTAGAAAATAAAGTCAATGGAAATATGAATTAGGGTCCTGGCCTGACCCACGGGACCATAGGGTGGAGAGCAAGTGGGACGGGCCCAGGCTCGGGCGGAGTGTGGGCCAGACACATGGTTCAGCATCTCTGCCCCACCCCTCACGTGCGAAGGAGGACTAACTGAGAAAACACCTGCGAGGTGCTCAGACCAGTCCAGCTTGTGGCAGGCTTGGCATTAGTTACTGTGGCAGATCTATGAATAAACATAAGTCGAAAATAATCAACGGGTCCGCCCAGGGTGGGAGTGCACCTCTCAGGCCCCAATTTCAGGCCTCCGCTTCTGGAGTCACCCAGGAGAACTCAGCGCATCCCCGCAGGCTTCACATGAGCAGGCCGCAGGGCCCCGGAAGGAAGCCTGATGAAATGCGCCTGAATGTCATGGCACAGCCATCCCTAACTCCGGTTCCCACAAAGCAGTTCTTCCGAATCATAATTAAGGGTTTGAAAGTCAAATGATTTAAGTGCTAGTTTTAATTACCGCTTGGTGAACTTCAGTGTGTTCAGATTGTCACAACTGCCCTCGAGGATTACTCGGAAGCCAGGCGATACACTGGGAAATGATTAACTCCTACTCTAGAGCAGCAATTATCTGCATTACAAGGTTTATGCAATTAGCCGTCTAAGATGTCATTATACTTTGCCATCTGGTGCACCGGAGCAGGAGCGCTGCAGCGCGCTCGGAGGCCCGGAGCTCGGCTGGGGGCCGGGATGATCCGGCCCAGTCTGCCTCGACGAAGAAGCAGTGCGCTCCCGGCCTGGGCTGGGGCCGGACCCAGGAGCTCCGCGCGCTCCAGGCCGCGCGCGACGGGGGCGCGAGCGCCCTCTGGTGTCCGCGGCGGGCCGGGCGCCCAACCCGGCGCCCGGCAGGCTGAGTCTCCGCCGCGGTCCGCGCCGCGCACCGCGGGGACTCTGCGCCCCGGCCCGGACCCGGGACTTCGCAGGCTGTGCCTGGGGCAGGACCAAGCTGCACGGAAGGGCGGACCCACGTGGGGACGCGGCCAGGCACAGGAGGACGGGAGGCCCAGGTCCCCGCCTGCTCAGACAGGTGCACACTCACACTCACGCACACATGCACACAATGCACACACAGACACGCAGGAGCACACTCATGCATGCAGACGCACATGTGCATGCACACATACGTGCACATGGACACAAACGCACGTGCACACGCACGCGCGCACACCTATACACACTCACACGAACAGTTACATACCGTGCACTCGCACACACGGACACACACGTGTGCACACGCATGCTTGCACATATATGCCCACATACGTACGCACAGCTCAGGGTCCTCTTCCCAAATCCAAAGTCTCGGTTCGGTTCCGGTCCGATCGGGTCGGGGCGGGAAAGAACATCTGGCCGCGGAGTGTCTGAGCTTGCTGGGCTGGATGAAGTCACTGCGGGAGCCAGCACCGCCCTCTGGGGTCTGCTGGCCTTGGTCGGGGAGCGCCGGGGGCGAGGGGCCAGCGGGATACCCCACAGCCCAGAGCCACCCGCTCCCAGGGAGACCCAGATGCGCACCGCGGCCCGGGCCCAGGCAGCACCGGCAGCCACTGAGGACGAAAATGCGAAGTAGCCAGCTGAAATCAGAGTAAAACTCAAAACCCAGACAGACTGAGTGGATCATCGGAGGGCTGCAACAGGCCGGGTGCGCACCCGTGAGCCCGGATCCCCTGTGAGCATCGCCCCGGAAGTGTCAGTACAGGGAGCCCTCGTCCGCGAGGGAGAGGACGCTGACCGGAGCTCCAGCGAGGCTGGGAGGCGAAGCGCCGAGGGCCTAGACCGGCTGGGTCTCTGGCTCTCCCCGCCGCTTAGAAACGGTGACGAGGGGTCTCTTTTCCTCCGTGAAATGGCTTGATGGTGCGTGTGAGGGTCCCGCAAGATCGAGTGGTCCTAAATTTAGTGTTAGTGTGACCCCTTCTTCTCTTTCAACTATTTCAAAATCGTTCCCATGATCTCTAGGCTTCTTCTGATGTCTTTAGGGGTTCTTAGAAGATGTGTGTGGCTGGACCCATCTTGTTTACACCCCATCGCTTCTACTGCCTCAGGCTCTTTTTTTTTTAGATTTTTATTAAAATTTATCCAAAATTACACAAACTTACAGGCAATTACACAAGCTTACAGAGCACAATTAATTGTACCTTTTGCTTATGACAGTGAGCAATGTAAACAACCACCTACATACATCAGTAAGTCACAACTATATAAAATTACTATAGTACCCAGTGTATGTGTCACTGATTTAAGTTTGGGTCATTAGGTTCTTATTTTTAAGATATCATTATTCCTCTGAATGACTCAGGCTCTTGAGATCAGTCCCGCCATCCTGGTGTCTTCTGTAGCAGCTACATATTTGAAAGCCCCATTTTCACTCCGAGCTTCTATGATTGACTTGCTGAGCGACTGTCCCATACGCTTGGTCCTTCTAACGTGAGCAACTGTGTCTTTCCTAATATTCTCATCACCCTCGTCAGGAGCAGCAGTTCAGCCTCTCAAACAAATCTTACACTTGTCTGATGCAAAAGCCATCCCATTCCGGTAAACACCGGTTTTCCCAGAGCTGGGGCTGCATAGAACAACCTGACCTGCACCACGCCGGGGGCTGCCCACATCCAGATGTTCTCAGCTGGGGTCAGACAGGGTGAGGCCGTGACTCAGCACAGAGGACTGGAACGGCAGCAGCGACCTCAAGGTGGTCTGCAGATTGGCCCCCCTCCCAGGGCCTGGACTGCTCACCGCTGGAGAAAGGCACCAAAGGAAGTTGAGACCTCAGAAGTGTGTGCACAAGCATACGCATGCTGACCAGGCTGTGTGTCCACAACACGGAAGCACAACTACACACTAGGGGATAGAACAGATTGCCCCAGGCACAGTGCTGCCTCTTATCAGCACGTGCGTGTGACCGTGGGAAAAGAAGCCAGGTGCTGCAGGGCCCGGCTTCCCTAAAGCCTTCCTCCAGCGGTTCGTTTATAGAGCTAGACCTGAAAATGACCAAAACTCAGGGGTAAAGGGAGCGGTTTCAGTAAGGAGAAGCATCAGCTCAGCATCTGGCTAGCACAGACATTCTCTGGCCATTAGTCGCCAGCTCACTGCAAACACCACTAAGGCACAGAGCCAGGCGTGAGAGCAGGCAGAGGGCTCTGCGCTTATATTTCTCTGACACCTTGAACAGTGTGCAGCCCGAAAACACATTCCACTGAATGTGCAGGTACCAAACTGGTTTTCCTTCCCAAAGCTCCTTCTCTGATTACTAACCGGTCCCCAACCCTGACCTTATATTTGAAAGGCTGAAGTGCTGGGTGCCCAGTGGGGTTTCCCAGCAATGCCTCTCTCAAGGCATGTGCTTCCAAGGCAAACTGTGACAGTCCAGGAAGCAGTCTCTACGCATTGGCGCTGACTTGTCAAAGGCTGAGCTCTGATAATACGTGGGCATCAGGGCTGTGTGCAGGGCCAGCGGGAGAAAGAAGATGGAAGCATGCATGTTCTTCAAAGCCCCCGCTCCAATCTTCTGCCACTCAACTCTCAGGCCTTTTGATGAGTTCAGTGGTTTGGGAGTGTGAACAGGAGGTGTTCTGAACAGGAATGTGGGTGTGGCTGGGATCGGTACCTAGGCAAGAAGAAGAGGGAGGCATCAGTGAACATCGTCGGTGGTAGTCTGAAAGCACTAGACCCAGTCTTTTCATCAAAACAGCCGCGTGGATACAAACTAGCAGAAATACTTGAGACACAACAATATGTAGTGTTGTGCTGAGGCTGCAGCTCAGTCGCTGTATGTGTCCCTAGCACGCAGGAGGCCCAGGTTCTGTCTCTGGTACCAAGGGCCGGCGCAGCCGACTGCCCATAACCAGGTCAACAGAGCGCTGTTGGCACCGCTCAGGTGCCTGGAGAGCAGGCAGGATGCCGCGGCCCCTCTCACTGCAGGGGTAGCTGTTGCTGGGAGGCTCGCTGGGCTTGGTCCCTGGCATGTTACCATCACTCCTATTTACAGAAGTGGCAAGAAGTGTGGCCTCTCCCGCCGGACTCCTCCCCATGTAATATTTCCTTGGGAAACACCCTACTAATCCACCACTAACTGAGGTGGTGAATGCTAGCCATGCCACACCGGCAGCCCCGCTGCTGGCCGACCTATCCGGGTCACAGTCACCACTGCCCGCGGCCTGTGGGTGCTGTCCTGGGCTGTGGCCTGGCACGAGGTGCTGGCCGTGAGGCGCTCAGCTCTGCCCCGTCGGGGGGCTCCTGCGGCGCCTGGAGCCTCTGTGGAGATGGAACTCTAGGCCCACCACTCAGCACGGCACTGGTCCTGCCCTCTCCCCTGGCAGAGCCGAACTTCGTACAGGTGCCCACAGGCAGATTTCCCGGTGGAGCTCTGAAAGCAGAAAACAAGACCGTTAGGCCTGAAC
Source organism: Hystrix cristata (assembly GCA_004026905.1). Taxonomy (NCBI): domain Eukaryota; kingdom Metazoa; phylum Chordata; class Mammalia; order Rodentia; family Hystricidae; genus Hystrix; species Hystrix cristata. Next base: position 139,497 of record PVJO010002624.1, read on the forward strand.
CCCACGGCTGTCCCGCCTGCGTACCACGGGAGGCTGCGTGGCGGCCCAACACAACAGTCATCCGCAGTTCCCAGCTGTCCTCTGTGTCTGAGGACAGTTACAGGATCCCCTTCAGGGTCCCCAGCACACACACACATGCGGCCTCCTGCTCTCCAGAGGCAGAAGCAGCCTCCGGAGGGGGTGAGGCCCCGTGAGTCAGGTTACTCATGTCCCCTCCCATGAGAGTGACAGGTGCTGCTGGAGCCAGTCCCATCTGGCCTCACCGGTGGCCTTGTCTTGAAGGGGAAGACACCTACTCAAAGTCCCCTTGCCTGTCAGGGTTACATAGCTGCCCTGCTCCATGAGGCCCAGCTGGCTAGCCAGTGTTCCCCGAATTCCGCTGTGGACCCCAGTTCCCTCCTCCCCTGCAGGCCAGGACCGAGGAACCAAGATGCAAGATGGCGCCACCAGGACCCTTGGCTCTTCTGCCCCATTCCCTTCTCCCTTCTCCCTTCCCCTCCCTCC